>LOJH01007121.1:5543-19417 GCA_001685095.1 Ellobius talpinus
CTTTGGAAGAGCAGGCAATGCTCTTAACCACTGAGCCATCTCTCCAGGCCCAATGTGTGCAGTTTTTATAGGCCATTGTGAGGTTTTTCCTGGCTGAAGACAAGTAGAACTAGCACTTAGGATCCTGCAGAGAGGAAATCTCTCTGTGAATCTTCCCCTCGTCCTCCAGAATATAAAAGTTCCATGGAAGTAATTGGCTCCCACTTGAGATAGGGGAGCTAACTCCTTGAGAGTAAAGGCCAGGTCCTTCCAGCTTCATGTGTGTAGTGGCTAGCTAGGTGCCCCGGGAGGAGGCCCTGGACTCTCCTTTCTTGTTGTTTGTTCCTTCTGGTCACTATGAAGAGCACACCAAAGTTGGGCGTGAATTGGGACTTGTGGGAAGATAGGACAGGGAGGGGACAGAGGTGCCACAGAGAGTCGCTGAAGGCCCACAGCTTCATTATATAGGTGTGAGAGTGAAGGCTAAACAGTGCTGTGTGTTAGCATGTTAGGTGCTTCCCTGGCATAAACTGTGGGTTGCAAGCAGGTACATCTAACACTACCAGTGATAAACAATATAGAGGGGCTTCCTACGTAAAAATACTACAGCTCTTCTGAGGTCAGCGATCCCCCATTTTACAGAAGTAGAAGCTCATGCTGTCACTCAGTGACAGCCACTTGCAGCCACGCCACACCCTGCTCCCACATCTGACCAATGCAAAGGCGCAAAGGTTGCTGCAGAGCATGGACATCTGTTTCTGTGATATGGGTAATGGATACCTTGTATTTTATACATTTTTCTTTTCTTAAACTTACCCAGTTTCTAAACAAACAAAAATATGCAGGACAGGTGTCTAGAACACTGTGATTGCTTCACTTCTCTGTCACGAGTCTTTCCTTGAAGGAGCCCAGCTCACCGAAATACTCCAGCCACCAGAAATAGGGCGTGGGAGGATCCAGTATTCTGAGCGAAATGGAATAGCCATGGAAGACTGGTGACTTAGAAATGTTCCGTTGCTCTTTACTGAGAATGCCATAGAAATTAGAATGTAGCTATTTCTTTTACTCCTACAATTTTTTTAAACAAAATTCCTTCTCTGTGTCCATCAAGAAAAACCATAGGCAAGATGGGAGCTACTTGCCCTGTACTAGGGATGTGACTCTCTGTTGATTGGCTTTTTGGGTGTGAAAACAAAGCCAGAGGCCAGAGCCAAGCATGGTCTGTCAATATTTCCATTCATGGACATGCAATAGCAAACCATTTCATACATTTGCAGGAAAACATCAAATACAATATCTTTGTTGTGCTTAATCAGAACCAGAGTAGAATTCCAGGCGACAAGAATAGAAATTCATCCTAATGATTTCATTTTTAGTCCAAAACATACAGTTTTTACCACTCTGTTTGTCACTTTCTAAAACAAGAAACTACGAAACAGAGAGAAACATGAAGATATTGGATGGCAAACGGCAAAGCAGAAGAGGGGTCAATCTGGATGCTGAATTTATTCCCTTGGTTCGTGGGAAACACTCAGTTAGGAGTCAACTGTCTAGGCTTCATGCTCTCCACAGCTGAGACCACTTTTAACAGAAGTAAATCCCACAAAAGAAACATTCAGTGCCCAGCAAGTTTGTTTTTCAGGGAAGATGCAGATGCTTTGATGCAGATTTTTAGCAGGTGGAATACTCTTTTCCAAAAAGAATAAGAATCTCATACCTTGAAAAACAATAAGCCGCTTAATGGAAGGGAGTGCTTCCTTGTGATTTGCCCTATTGGATTGAGTGGGTGGCTTTATATTAGAGATCCCATTGCAAAGCACACAGCAAACCGCCAGTGCTCATTGTAAGCATTTGCCTTAAAAAATCTGGAAGTTCAGCTAGCCCACCAGCTTGCTGCCTCCAGAAACCCTCTAAAGGAGAAGTGGTAATGGTCTTCTTTCGGAGTCTCAGGAAGAGTAAATACCAAGGTGACAAGCAGAAGGCTCTTTAGCAGTGAGAAATGGTTATCACCTACAGAGCAACAATGCCATTTTGGCAGTCACATCAGAAGGACACACGCTGGTCGTTAATCATACCGCTTGGCCCTGCCTCACAAGCACCGTGGGAAATCTGACTAATGCTGGCAGTGGAAGTGACCCTGCCCCTGGTACTGGATCTGCTGATTTTAATTAGTGGTCAAATTGGGGCTGATCCCAGATCAGGGATAGAGAGAGTTGCCCATCTCATTTCCCATCAGCTTGGAGCCTGGCGAGTGTAGTGGTGAGAATGGATGAGTCCCAATCAGACGGAATCAGATCAACCTGGCACTCGATAATTGGCCTACCCTTAGGAAATACGAAGTCATAATAGGAGGAAACTGAAGAATCAGGAAGAGCAGGACAAAGCTACAGTAAGAGGCAATCGAGAGTTCTGGGAAGATGTTCTTTCAGGGAAGTGTGAGCACACACCTGTGAACATGAGTTTGGATCCACAGCACCATGTAAAAACCTGGGTGCGTGATTGCGTGTGCCTAAAATCCTAGTGCTGTGGAAGTACAGACAGGAAGACCTCTGGGATTTGCTGGCCAGCCAGGCTAGCCAACCAGCAAACTCCACGGTCAGAGAGAGAGCCAGGCTAGCCAACCAGTGAACTCCACGGTCAGAGAGAGCCAGGCTAGCCAACCAGTGAACTCCACGGTCAGAGAGAGAGCCAGTCTCAAAATATAAGGTAGAGAACAATTGAGGAAGACCTCTGACAGCAATCTCTGGACTCTACACATTTGTACATCTACACACATGCACACACACACACAGAGACAGAGACAGAGACAGAGAGAGAGCAATTAAGAAAGGAAGAGATGGGAGAGCAACATCAAGGGCAGTGAGGAGAGGAGGAAGAGAGTGGATAACTCAAAAGAAGGATGGAGAGCAAGATCCAAAGGTGGAGAGACGGGTGATAAGGAAAAAGATTGTCCGGGAAGAGCCACCAGGGAAATGGCGAATCCAGATTACGGTACAGGCTGAGAGAAGGTTTTGAAGATGAGAGGGAGAAACAACCACACAAACTGCAATCAGATCCACACTCCTTAGCCTGTTTTGGGGAGATGGGATTTCTAAATGTTCCCAGAGAAAAGACCCAAAGAGTAGGTAATCACAGTCTTCCATAACAAGTAACAACTCTGCTAACAACACCAAGTCTCATTGAATCAGCTTCTGGTAACCTTACAAGACAGTCTTGGTGATGTTTCAATGAACAGTCTATCACAGTGTGCGTTCTGCTGAGAAAACCCCAAATCTGAGCCCAAACCCAGTGATAGCATTGCCTTCGCAGACTGATTTCATCACACAGGTTAGGGGCAAGGCCACACTGCAGACACACAGCAAATCCAACATAAAAGCCCTTCATCCCAAGGCCTCCAGGCTGGATGAGCCAGACCAGCCCTGAAAATAAATGAGATTGTATGACCTCACCATTATCAGCTTCAGAGAGAATTCTTTGGAAAGAAATCAAGATCGGAAAGGACAAAAGGACATCAGGGGAACTGGGGTTTCCCACTGATGCTCCGGTCCAGCTGGAGCTGGTTACAGTGTAAACTTTGTTTAATCAAATCCACTGTCATTAATAAAACTCAAAACCAAATCCAAACAGAGATAGATGAGGATGTACTTGGATTTCACATTGGGTTTGCATCACTGTTCCGCCAGGTGCCATCCATAAATCTGGGATGCAGCCTGCTGGAGCTGGGGCTGCAGAGAGGCCATCTCGGGAACCTTCTGCTGTTTCTCCGAGTCACTGCCATTTTCAGGTCCTTGTCACTCCTGCTCAGGGCTGAGAGAAGCACAGGATCTTCTCAAGACCCCTTCTCCTTCCTTCCTTCCCAGAGCGATGAATGTTAATGGCCAACCAGGAAATTGAGATCACTGGAAGGCACCTTGGGACAAACATGGCTGGAATTGGGGATGGTATATATTTAGCAAAGCTGTCCACAAGGCAAGGGAGAAGAACTTCTCTCCAGTGTTGCAGGAGACACATCTAGGATAAGTGGGCAGAACTAAAAGAGAGGCAGGTGCTTCCTCAGCCCCACTGACATTCAGCTAAAAGGCTGGGCCATAGATTAGGGACTTCCAGTTCTGAGTAGCGAATACCTGTATGAGATGGATAAAGGTAATAGCTCTGTCTATAGAATCAAACTTCAGTACCCATAACCTACATGGAATCATAAAGAATAAACATGGAGAGGGAAGAGGAAAGAAAGAAGAGGGAGAGATGGGGAAAAGGGAGGGAGAGAGGGAAAGGGAAAGAAAATGAATGTCATTCTATCAAATACTGAAGATAGAGACTTGCATACACAAATACACATTATTCATACAATACAATCCTCCGTTTCAGTTGGTTCCCATTAACCCTTCATCCTGCCTGATATTGCAATTAATGATTTGCGTGTTTTAGACAACATGGTCTCTTTTGAAGCCAAGTGGTGCTCAGTTGAAGAATATGATCCTTTTCAATAATGGAGATAAAGTGAACAGGTTGGATTTACAATGCTGTGCCTCAGGCCTGGACCCTCTGAAGGGCGTGCAAGGGAACTGTAATTGCATTTCACAGACCTCTTATGGTCTGACTTTGAATGCAACTCTGCCACACGCTCTGTTGGATGGGGCTACTAGAGATGCCTGCTGCCAGGGAGGATGGACAGAAGTAACACCTGGATGGACAGGGAGACTGCTGGGGGGGAGAAATCCAACAGCCTACAGACAGTCACCTCTGCACTCTAGGAAGAATACTTTATTTTGCTAAGTAGATTTGTTCACTGACTGCCCTGTAGGCTCTGTACCCTAACGATTAGTGACCCTCGTTGTGAAAATGTTGTAATAAAACTAAATTTAGATAGATGCATATGGAAAAGATGGACTTGAAGGAAAAAGTTAATAGTTAATTAAAAACTGGAAGGGAATAAAGTTAATAGTTGAATTAAAGGACTATGGGTAAATTTTTATTGCTTATGCTTTTCTGTATTTCATAAATATTTTATTGCAATATTCCAAAATAATATAATAATTTTATAATCCAATCAATATCTTTTAAAATAATTTCTTAATTTCATATTAAGCTGAAGAATGCTCTTGGCTTTTTACCTGCTAGCCATCTCTGAGATGTTTTCCTTCATAGGGAAAAGTTTCACTACTTTTGTTTTCTTTCCCCACTAGAAAATTTCAATCGCAAGAACCAGACACTAACTCTTCACAGGATAGTTAGTTATTTTGTGGAAAATCTTTTAAACGAGCACCTGTGCAGTCATTAGACATGAAACCTGTGAGACCAGCAAGCACATAGGGGCACTCGCAATCTAGCAAAGAGTCAAGAGCGTAGAGGAGAATATGTGTGAAATCATGGCAGCCAAGGAAATCACACACACATAGGAGTCGGGCCTGGAAGGCGGTGTGTAAACGAAAACAGTTGTACTGAGTGTGGGAGCTTGGGATGAGCCCCACCCTCCACGACCCTCCACCCCTCCCTCTTTCTCCAAGTGGCTAGTAATATGGTTATAATGCCTTCATAATGAAAATAAGGTTTGTAAGCCTTTCCATATGTCTTCTCTCTGGGTCCCCAGGCTCCGGACTACCCCAAAACTGTTTCCACCTTTAGCCTTCTCCCAGTGGTGCCTAGCTGGGGCTGCTTCATTCTGCAAAGGCTTAGACAGTGTTGCTGAGGAAGTAACCAGGTTGGAGGACTTAAGATGGGTTTGGGTGGCAGACGGTACTTGTGCCTCTGTTTAGGCAAGTTACAATCTTATTGCAGAATGAGTCACTGAAGAATGGTTGCAACGTGCGTATTCATCCCCTATATTAGAACGTTCTTGAGTGCATGAATGGAAAGGGCTGTGGGTTCAGGCTCTCATTCATCCATTGCTGGCTTATGCTATCCTGTTCTCCAAAACGCACATAAGGTTTGGATATAATATTAGCTCCTACAGATCTGTTCTATAGAAGGGAAAACTGAAAATAAACCACCAAGACATTTGTAGAGCATAGAATTTGGCTATGTTCATTCCAGACATCAGGGCAAAGGCTGAAGGGAAAGAGAAGGGTAGCTGGAGGAGGAGGAGGAAGGGAGAGGAAGAAGGGAGCCTGGGTACTTAATGCATGCCTTCTATTCCCCAGGCATCATTCTAGGACATTTCTTTTAGGGCCTGGCTCACTACTGCTTGCCACGGCTGTGGAGCAGGCACCTTTCATACAGATTGGGAAGACAGATAATTTGTCCCGAGGCACAAAGACTAGAAAGAGAGATTCACCTTGTTCTAAAGCATTCATTCTCTCAACATAAACCACTGGCTCATCCGTGGAATGTAAACTTCACACTATTGGTCTAGAACAAACTTTAATTACCAGGATTTCTTTTGTGATTCTAAGTCAAGAGAGGTTTCCCTCACATCTTCCCACCCCAGGGAACATTTTCCAGTGTCTGAAGACTTTCTTTCATACCAGCAAGCAGGTAGCCGGGAAGCTGGAGGCGTCTAGTGGGTAGGGGCTTGGGATACTACAGACTTTCTCTAACACCCAGAGAGTCTTTTACTATAGAGAACCATCTGACCCCACAAGTCAGTAGCACAGATAATATGAATGCCATATTGCCATTTCATAAGGGAACCCAATGGAAACTATCCCTCTCTTAATTCACGTTCTCATTCATTTAGGAAATTAAGCTTTTGCAGCTGTGAAGAATTCTCAAGTCATTAAATCATCAGAGGTGCTTAATGGCTATACAATTAGTAACTGCCCTGCATATATAAATCAAATAAATGTGCATAAAATCTGGATGACAATGCCAAGTTCAAATCTGAAATTTATGTAGGGAGTTTACAGTGAAATTGCCAGTAAGAAATTAACAAGTCCCCAAGTGTTCCCAATTGTGGCTAACCCTAATCTGTACCAAATTCTACCATGAGTAACTAAATGTTCACTTGATTCCAGGATGCTCATATGTAAAATGGGAAGCTTGGCTATTCTCTGCTTACAAGGTCAAGTTTGACTATGTGCTCTAAGTTGCAGCCCTTTAGCTGTGTCAGGGGCAGAGAGAAATTGCTTCTGTTTGCTGTGACTTGTCCTTAGAAGGGGCAGTGTCACACTTACTTTGTTACTTCTATGACATTAAGATGACTCTGGAAAAGCAAAGCCGAAGAATTACTCGATAATTCTGTGGTCCACCAAAGTATTGCAGACACAGGACTGTACCAATATTTGAGAAAGACTCTTATCATTTCAAAACTTAAAATAGAACATTCTGTTCAGTATTTTAATCTTGCATCAAGCAATAGGTATCCATTAGCCATCCTATTACGTAGCTATTCCATGTTAAGAACCTGAGGAAATGAAGAGCAAGTACAGGTTTTTATGAGTCTTGCCCTTAGGAGTAAACAACATGGAGATGGGTAAGAAAAGGGCATAGGAATCGTTAGCAAACCACTTAGGTTGTAAATGAAGGGGACAGAAAAGCCTGTACCATATGCTAGTGTGGCTACTGTCTAAATGATCCTCTCTCCCCTTACACTAACAGCTACCAGCAAGCCAGGACTTTAGCATTTCCCTCTTATTTGTCTTCCTGTCTAGGTAGGATCTGGCCTGTAGAAGCGAAGAAATGTCCATGTAATATGCCAATGGATGAACAACAGCAAGTGGGCACCACAGGAAGGTCTTCCCAGGGTTTCCCATGCTAGGAATGTTAAAGAAGAGTTTTGGTGAAGCAAAGATTCTGCTAAGGTTTTCATCTGAAGCGTCTTTCACAAAGGCTCACATGTTGAAGACTTGCTTCCTAATGGGCAGGTTCAGTCACTGAGAGGAGACTGAACTCTGAGAGCTCTGCCTCCATGAATGCATTAACCCATAAACAGAATCATAGCTTGATGAGACTGTTAGGGGGCTATAGAAAGTTCTGGAGACAGAACCTAGTTGGAAGCAGTAGGTCACCGGAGGCATGGTCTTGAAGGTTAAGGCTTGTCTCTGATCCCTTCTCAGCTTTCTGGCTACCTCATCCTCCACATACTGCCACCTCCATGACATCTTTGCCTCGGGCCCAAGGCAATGACTCTAACTGACCTTGGAATTCATTCTTGAAATCTTGAAATCATGCTTCCCTGCAAGCTGTTCATGCTGGGTATTTTGTCACAGAAATAAAAGGGTCGCTAACACTGGCTCCATAGTCAAACACATTTAGGAGTTCCTTGGTTAGGGATGGCTTTCATTGCTCAGAGCCTCCTGTACACCAACTGGCACTGGCCTCTCCAACGTTTCATTTACTTGGAATCAGACTTATTTCATTAGGGGATCAGCTTTTTTATTGATGAAAACTTGGAAGTGCATGCTTGAACCAATACCCCAAGAAATTCGCTTTGACAATAATCTAAATCATCCAAGAAAATAGCTCTTTGCATTGATCAGAGCTGGAGAAAAAGAGATGTGTACACTAAATTGCAATCTGGGATTTTCTGGTGAGAGGGAGACTGCCTATCCCTCTCAACAGGTCAGTATGAAGAATGGAACTGGGTGCTTTTCCTGGCTCATTTGAGTAGCTTCAGTACGTGCCTTTGTGGTTTAGAGAGCTCTGCTTTGGCCTGTTGGAACGATTTGAGTCCTTGGTGCATATTTTTAAAAACTCTGGACAAGTCTTTTCTTGATATTCTCACTGGGCTTGTGTTTTTGTCTTTTAAATGCTGTTTGCCCTAAACCACTCAATTGGACTTGATGAGTTCTCAGCAGACCACTGGCTTTTGACCCCTCGGGTGATCCAAGACAACTGTAGTTAGTCACTCTAATTCTACACTTGCTTTGATTCTGGTGGGCTTCTTGGCAGTTTCCAGCGGTCAGGGTCAGGAGTGGGCAGCGTCCCACTTAGCAAAAGCAAAACTCCCCATCACATCAAGCTTCTTTACCTTATTCAACCTCTCTCTCTCTCTCTCTGCCTCAGTCTCTCTCCCTGTGCATGTGTCTGTCTGTCTCTCTGTTTCTCTGTGTGTCTGTCTCTGTCTGTCTTTTAGTTTCATGTATCTTTCAAATGTATGATTCTTTTTCTTTCTTTCTTTCTTTTTTTTTAAAAAATAAGTTTTTGAAACAAGTCTTCCAGATGCCAAAGAGTTTTTATTAAAAGACAAATATGTCCCCAAATAAGTGATAGTGACCTGGGGAGTTAAAGACATTCTATTGTCATCAGGAGAAAATATAAACAGACAGTGACACATTTTTGTGAATGATTTCTCTTTAAGTATTTGAGCCTGAGGAAATAGTTGAATACAGAGCTAAGTCATATCTTTTTTTACAAGAAGCTGTGATTTTAAGATAAATTTGCCAAATGATCCGAGTGCATTGTGTTGTATTCGATCTCCACTCACAACCCTGCATTCTGTGTAACTCTCCTCCCCTCAAAGGAACCAGTTAACTGAAAAGACCTCATTATATCACAGTCTCCCCAACACCAGGCGTGGGTCCCAAGAATGGCACTGCGGGAACCCCTACCCATCACACAAACAGATGGGCGTGACCCCAAAATCAAGGGACCCAGTCGTGTGATTCTTGTGAAGAGGAGCAGAACTCTTCATGTATCTGACTCACTGTGGTTTGTCTACGTGGTTCTGAGGCAGACAAAGGACATAAACTTCCCTCTGTGACAGACCCTTTGACCTTGGCTGCTCAGATCCAGTCAACTCTTTGGTCACATTGGCTTCTGTCTCTTTCCCCAGAGCTTGGCTGTGTGTACTCAGGCCCAGCTAAAGGTCACTGCAGACAGCCGTGACTATTGGTGCAACACAGCTGCCTCCCACATTTTCAGTCACATGACAGCTATTTGTGCTGTTCCTTTTCTGAAGAGCTGTGCCCCAGGTTCTAATGGAACCCAGGTAAAATCTTTAAAAAATTCACCCTTGCATACAATTCTTCTTTCAGATGGCGTGTGTCCTGACTGGTTTTATGTCAACTTGACACAAGCTAGAGTCATCTGAAAGAAGGTAACCTCATTTGAGAAAATATGTTCATAAAATCCAGTCGTAGGACATTTTCTTCACTAGTGATTGATGGAGGAGGGCCCAGCCCATTGTGGGTGGTGTCATCCCTGGGCTTCTGGTCCTGGGTTCTATAAGAAAGCAGGCTGAGCAAGCCATGGAGAGCAAGTCAGTAAGAAGCACCCTCCATGGCCTCTGCACCCGCTCCTGCTTGCAGGTTCCTGCCCTGTTTGAGTTCCTGTCCTGATTTCCTTCACTGACTAACTACGATGTGGAAGTGTAAGCCAAAGACACCCTTTCCTCCCCATGCTGATTTGGTCAGTGTTTTTTGGCAGTCATAGTAACCCAAAGCACACCAGACTGAAACCACACAATTTGTGGCTGATACTTGACAACTGTTTGATATAATCCAACACTCATGTAAGGAGCACCTGTTATCCTACTTGTGCACCAAGCTTGACGCTGCAGGGATCACAGAGGTTAATGACATCCACCTAAGTGGGGCACTTGCTAAGCACAACCAATCAAGTGAATTGTGGCAGGAAAGTACGTTGCTGACTCATGCTTACAGCATTTCCATACTAAGCACCTACTATGTGCCAAGGCACATTCTCCTAGAGATGAGATACAGGTGTGAACAGAACAAAGCGTTCTCTGCTCTCAAGTACTAGCAAACAAAGCAAAGCAGTAGACAGCAAAATGTCAGCTGGTGACTTGGTTGGAGAAGGCCAAGTATAGGAAGCATTTCAGAATCACAATTGGAAAAGTGCCAATTTGGTCTTTCTGTGCAGTAATGGTTGCAAGGAGGTCTGAGTGGAGTTCTGAGAGGGAGAGAAGGCAGCGGCTGAGAACCACGGGCATTCCTCTACGTCCCAGGCCCAGGCAGCGTTGTCAGAGGTCAGAGGTGATGGACAAGTGTAATTGGCTCTGACAGCGTGTTGTAGTACTGGGTGAGCCTGGACTTTATTACGAAAGAGGTAAGGAAGCCCTGAGAAGGTATTGAGCAAGAATGAGGCACAGCCTGGAGTGTTTGAAAGGGAGCGCTCCAGCTGAGCACGTGGAAAGGGGAGCAAAGGGTGACTGAGGCAGCTCCTGCAGTCGTCAAAGTGGGCAATGACTGCAGTCTGGGCGGCAGTGACACCATAGGTGAAGAAGAGAGCACTGCACATGGGAGATGCTGGAGGAAGAAGGTCAGTGGGAGGTTCTGATGGACTGTGATGTGCAGCAACGAGAAATTGAGAGACTCAAGTGTTCCAGCATCTGGCTAGATGGAGGGCATATTCACCGAGGCAGAAATCACTAGGGAAGGAGCAGGGTGGAGAGGCAGAATCGAGAGCTAGGGATGGGCATGCTAAATTCAAAAGCTTACACACTCGCACACCTACATTTGAGATAGTTAGTGTTGGACATACGAGTGTGAGGAGGTGGCTAATGCAGAAATTTGAAGTTAAAGAAGAAGTCAAGGGATGTAAATATAAGCGAGAGAAATAAATGCACACTATTAATTTTATCTGGGGTAAGAAGCCTGAAGGACTAGTTCACTGGGCTCACTAGGCAATTCCTTTCTCATGTTTACATCTGTAAATTAAAGTACACAAATCTCCCTTTCAGAAAATTCCCACATCCCTGCTGTACCCTCCCTGGTAAGTCCCTGGAAATGTTTTGAGGGCAAAGACTCTGTTATTTAGTTTCTAATCTACACCTTTCAGCATCTACTTGGCACATCGGGGGACTGATCAAGCCATTATCAAGTGCCTGCGGTAGGCCCAGGGGTGGGCTACTGCCTGTGTGACATCATGAGATCATCTCGGAAGTCAACAGCATTATAAATTAGCCAGGAGCAAGGCCATCTGTCAGAGTGGAAAGAGGGAGAAACATCAAGGGCTAAGGCCAGCCACGTCTTTGCTTCCCTGTGACACTGGGCGATGTGTCTGTAAAATGACATGGGGTTATTATTAAGGTTTTTTTTCCCAGTCCTTACTACCTGCCATGCCATATTTAGCATAACTTGGAGGGTAGCTGAGAAGAGAGCTAACAGCTGGCAGAAGCTAGAGGACCTTGGCTGGGCCCCGGATGCTTTTGTTTATTTTGCATACACATCTACCTCATAGACTCAGAGAATAAGACAATTGAAGCCCCCACCCCGACACCTTCTTTCAAACATTTCTTAATCAGGGGGTAAATGTTGACCATGCAAGCTTGAGGATCTAAGTTCGGATCTTCAGAACACAAGTGAAGCTGGATGAGGTAGCCGGGTGTCTCTAGTCCACTGCTCCTGCAACAAGATGAGAGACAGAGACAGGAGACTCTCCAGTAGACTCCTGGCAGGCACAGCAGTGACCAGCAAGAGAGCCTGTCTCAAACAAGGTATAAATAAGGTGATCAACACCAATGGTTATCCTCAGACCTCCACAAGCAAGCTGCGGTATGTGCATGCCGGTACTCACAGAGGGGTAGGCACACACACACACACACACACATGCACACACACACGCACATACACCATACAACACATCATATACCCATATTTTTTAAAAAATAGATCTTGGTGTTATCTTTGAAAGAGATATTAAAAATGAAACATGTATTGAATACACACACATATACACATATATCTACAGAGAAATACAGAAAAAAGGCTGAAATGATAGCTAAATTTTTTCCAGTATCTAATATATTTTAGTTGCTATGGTAAATAATTAAAATGCATTATCTGGATTGGTGCTCACAATAGGCCTGAGTTATTTTTCACGAAAAAAGGAAACTAATGAATTTCCTTATGTAAATCTCCAATTCCAATCAATTAGTAAACTTACTCTAACAACCTTTTACCCAGAAACTGTACTTTTAATTTAGGAAAAGCAAAAAATAAAGATCAAAACAACCTAGATTAAAATGTAAAATTTGTAGCTACTGAACTAATTTGTTACTTCTCTAACACTGTAAGATAAAATGTTCTTGTAATTAAATTGAAACACTAGAATAAAATACCTTATATATTCCTGCACAACCTCAGAATGTTTTATAGATAAATTACATATTTGACGGTTAAATATAAATTCTTCCATTAGCCTTATTGTCTTGTATTCCAATGCCATATTGATTTTTCTTCCAATACCTGCTATACAGAGATAACTAATATTAGTATTTATGGCACATTCTTCCAGAATTACCTATCATATTCAAGTTTTTATTCAGTAATCACCCTTTATTGGTTTTAAGACACCCACCTTCTGCCTCATAACCTGAAACATTGGTGATGCTGAATCTTCTACATACTATGCTCTCCCTATTTTTTCATAACTATAAAAACGTTTAACTTATAAATTAAATTGGTAGGAGACCAACAATAGCCAAAAATACAATAAAAATCTATAACAATATACTGTGATAAATGACATTCTCTCTCTCTCTCTCTCCTGCATTCATGCTTCTTGTGATGCTATGACACAAGGCCTGCACGATGAGATGAAAGATGAAGTGAGTGACCTAGGTGCTGTGACATCACATCAAACGTCTCTGTACTTAACATACTCTTGGCAGCACCTCAGCAGTAATCGACAATCAATTCAGTTAGCAGGTGACAAACAGGTAGGGGTAGTCCATAAAGTGGAAATACGCCAGGCAGAAGAGATGACTAATATACTAGCAGGATGGAGCAGGATTTTTGTCGAGCTACTCAGAACAGCATGCAATTTACAACCAAGCTGTTTATTTCTGGAATTTTCCATTGAATACTTTCAGACTGTGGTTGACCACAGATTACTGAGACCATGGAAAGTGAAACTAGATCAAGGGGTAAAGGTGCCACTTTAGCTATCTACAAGTGTTCTATTTGACAGAGGCCTTGCCCCTCCGACTGCACACAAAGAAGGGAAGAAGGCCTTTCTTCCGTGTGCTTCCTTGGTTAAAAAAAAAAAAAAAA
>LOJH01007121.1:22656-36984 GCA_001685095.1 Ellobius talpinus
TTTTTTTCCCTTTGAGACAGATAAGGAGGACCCACCGCTCTCAAGAGATCTGGGCAGATATTAAACACTGTCAAAATTGCTATTCGTGTTAACGGCAGGTTCTTATTGCAAGCATTTTTTTCTGCAATTCTTTTTCCGGTAAATGAGCAGACATACTTAGGACAGACAGGACGGTTCTTATTCATAACCGTTGAACTTGCCCTTGCTTCCCTATTGCTGCAAAAGAACTACCAGTCTGATTGTTAACGGTGGCAATCTAGAACACTCCATGGTCATCTTGAGGCAGCTATGCACAGATGGCCTGGTGGCCCAGGCTTCTGATGGCAAAACTCCAACAAGGGCTGTTTACAGATGGCCTGGTAGCCCAGGCTTCTGATGGCAAAACTCCAACAAGGGCTGTTTGCAACACTTTGAATCAGACTTTTCTTAGGGCAAGCCTTCACTGTAGATGTCTCTGTAACTATTTCCGCCTTGACCAGAGGAAAGAGCACTTCCCCTAGTGGCCTAACAGAGACTGCTATAGGGTGCTAAAAAGCAAGGCTGTGATTGCTCCAGTAAGTGGCTGTGATTGGTCTAAACATCCATCCATAATTAGGTTATAGAAGTAGGTTGGAACACTCCTCTGAACTTCTGGCATGGCTGCATTAGGCATAATTACGCTTCTCTCAAGTGTCTTATCTATGTTCAGTAGCATTGTTGAACTGACAATATAAGAAGCAGCAGAGACAGCATAGAGGGGTAGCGATGACAGCAGAAAGGTCACAACTGTTCGGTGGCGCAGGCCACACTGTCAAAGCAGCAAGGCGGATGACAGCTTGACAGCAAAAGCTGTCTTTCAGTGGCTCCGGAGGTGGCAGCGCTTGGTTGACTTTCCCAGCTCCTAAGTGGCCCCAGCAGGTATCCCAGACTGTACCAGCCACAGCTGAGTTGTGGAAGTCAAGCAGCTTCCTGAAGGAGCTGTCTAGTCTTCAAGGCCCAGAGTCTACTGACTGCTTCCTGACACCCCAGGAGCTAAGGAACTGCAACACTAGGGGGCGCCACTCACTGCTTCTGCCAGTTACCAGGAATGGAAAGAAAACAAAAGTCCCTGGACAGAGACTCAGAGAGCATCTCCTTTCTCCTCTTCCCCCCTCTCCCCGGCTTTGGTTTTTCGAGACAGGGTTTCTGTGTAGCTTTGGATCCTGTCCTGGAACTAGCTCTTGTAGACCAGGCTGGCCTTGAACTCACAGAGATTCGCCTGCCTCTGCCTCCATTTTAATATTTGCTTTAAGAACATAGGCAAAAATGCCCTCACATTTGTTTTGGTAGCTTTCTTATGAAATGAGAATCTCCATGATTTATTTCTGTGTCCAAGGAAGGTGGATGACCAGAATTCCTTCTCTGTCCTGGTCTAGCACTCCCTGGCAGGGCCAGGAACAAAAGATATAACCTGGCCTTGCCCTGTACTGGTTGCTGAATTAAACTTTCTCTAGAGGGTATAGATACCATGCTTTTGTGCCCACCGAGGAATGAGGGTTGGGGGCTAGGAGATCAACTTCAAAAGGAAGGGAAAAGGCTTTAAGGCATGACATTGTTGTTCTAGTGACAAAGTGATTTCTAGTTATTTCTAGAGACAGGTGTCTATTTCTGAGACAGGTGGTTTCTAGTTATAGGTGGCTCTATAACTCTATGAGGATTTGGGTGGCTAAAAATGCACTGTGAAAGAAGAGACCCGTGGAGTAGAGGCCGCATCTTCTACCTACATGCTGGGTCTGGGTAAAGCGGTGGCTGAGGGCCTGGGTGTAATAACAACAGCAAGGATGAGAGAGAGGCTGTTCGTTGAGGCTAGTGAACTGTGCTACCATTTTATAAACATTGCATCCTTATTCATCACGAGGATATCATGATGCCCATCTTACAGATGGCGTAACTGAGGCTTACCCCACAAAGGACCATCAAGTCATGTGTTGAAACCAGGGCACAAGCCTACAACCCTTGTTTGGGGATGTCTTCCCATCCCGTTCATCTCCTTTGCCTTAAAAACACTTCCAGCTCCAAAGTCTTTTCAGGAGTGGCTGACTGACGTCTGCCTTTCACTTCCTGAGATTTAACAAATGTAATGAAGAAGGCAGCCATTTGTTGAACAACTTTTATGAGCCAAGTACTAGGTTGCGTGTTGCATGTGCTCTCTCCTTTAATCATTTTACATGGGAAGTCTTTTGATTAATGTACTTCCACAGCTTAGGAAATGAGATTCAAAGAGTTTATATAATTCATTTAAGGTTACACAGGGAGAAAAGAGACTAATGTGGGCCTGCTGGCTGCCCTGTCAGGGAATGGCTTGCTGCCTTTTCTAAGGGTGAGAATGTGGTAGCTGTTCACAGCGTGTACCCCTGGGGTATGCAGCATCACCCTGAGCCTCTGTTAGCCACATTCGTTCCTAGGATGAATGAAGGCTCAGAGGTTGTAGTGGATGGAGAAGTCTGAGATCCTCAAACCTGTGTGCACCAGAAGGAGATGGCCAAGTGACAAGCTGGCAGATGGGTTCTTGTGAATGAGAAGCCACAGTAATGCATCAGGCTTTGGGGAATCAGAGATGGATAGTTCTCGTAAGGTGGGGGGCTGTACCTTTGAGCCTAAGCGTGACAAACAACCTCATTGTCCAGCCCTGCAAGGCACGCAGGGCCCAGGCAACTATGAGACCATGTCTGCGGGAAAAATCCATATTTCTATGGACTGAGTCAGGGCTAAATTAGACATGAGTCTTCCAACACATCTGAATTTCATCACCATTATTTCACTCTTTAGACCTTGTAAATTTTCATAATAATATTTTGGGTAGGTTGGAGTAAGCTGTCTCCCTCTGAGGTGTTTTACTTTAAATCTGCATTAATAGACCAAGAAAATGAGGTGTTGGCCAGCTAATCCCATACAGTCATCTCCTCAGAAGTATCTGGGCAGGAAAATGAACCAGTCATGAGTACATGCCCTGAGGTGGCCCTGCAAGTACAGACTCTGACCACACAATTTCTTGGTTAAGATTTTGGGATGGCTGGTGCTGTGTGCCCACGGTTAGCACCCCTCCTCAATGGGGACCCTACTAACTGCCAATCCCGGAATTTGCATTCCCTGGAATTTGGGGCCTTGGATATGCAATTCCTCAAGTGTCATCAGATGGTTCAGGGAACTGACCTGGGCGGGGGTGAGGGGGACACTCTATCCACCATTGGCAAGGTCCACTACCACCCCGTGTGGTGTAACTATAACAACTTCCGCACTCAAGCACAAGGGTTGGACAGTGGGTCCAAGCATTTGGAACTGCTTTTCATATGATACCATGCGTTACCAATTCTGTAGTCACAGTGTGACCGGACAGCCCAGATCTCTGCCTAGATGCCCTCTCCTCACCTATCTTTCTAGTGTCTCAGCTCCAACCCATCGCCTTTGCTTGACCCCTTGCACCCCGGGTACCAGAAACACCTCCATCCTATCTGTGATCCTGGAACAGTGGAGCAGAGGCTCTTCTCCAGGGCCCTCCCTTCCCTCTTTCCTAATCACCCAGATGTGATATTGTTCCTGTTGGTTCTGATTTGCCCCCACCCATTTCCAGAGACCTCTCTCCAAGGGTGCCAGGCACCCTCAGCCTCCAGCTTAGCTCTTTAGCCTTTGGAAGATTCAAGTCCACAGCTGTTTCCATAAGAGAGCTGCCCACAGACACATAGGTATCTGAGGAGGAAATGGTGGTCAAGTCCTTTCCATTTTAGGACATTGCATCTAGAAGGAAAGATGACCCAAGGATGTGCACTGCAGCTTATGGCCACCTCCTCAAACAGCTGGAGATCACTAATTGCTTCCTTTTCTGACCTTCTACAGCAAAGCCACAGCTGTGTCATGCTTATCAATTATCCACTAAACTCTTCTGGCAAATACTTTTTGAGGTCCTACCATGTGATGAACTCTTTGACGAACACAGCCAATACCAGCCCTCATTCGCTACTCTTTTGGAAGAAGCAGTAAAAGAAGGAAATGAATCCTAAGAGTACCATGAAATAAACAAAGCAGACAGCAGATGGGAGTGGTCGGATTTGGTGGGGGTGGAGACAGATCTGAGATTAGAGTGGTTAGCAGGTGACATCTAGGCAGACCAAAATGATGAGCGGTTAGCCATACACAGAGATGGGGTGCTATCTGGTTTGTTATCTAACAAATAACGCTTGTCTGAAGATCAGAGGGCAGAGCTAGCCACTATTAACCACAGAGGTCTGGAGGTCTCTACAGACAGACAAGAAGTGGTATGGAGCCAGACCCTTCCTTTTGGGGAGACTGTCCTGTGCATTGATCCTATGAGTATTTAGCTCTGTCTTTGGTCTTTACCCACTGGATGCAGTATTTTCCCTATTTTCCAAGTATTCTCAAATGTCCCTACAAGAGGAAAATGAGCTCTGGAGAAGGAGCGCTGATAAGTTCCTGGCAAAGATGATAAGGTCACATAGCCCAGGTGGCTGCAAGTTCTGTAGCCAAGGATGACCTTGAACTCCTGACCCTCCTGCCTCCACCTCGCTTCCCAAATTCGGGGATTGCAGGTGTGCACCAAGCATGTGGATTTTAGTCTATGTATACAGAAAGCAATTGGAGGCTGAAAATAGACCACAGCAGGATTTCCACCTGCAAGGCGTTGTTCTGGCTGCTTCTGGGTAAAAATGCTGTATTCAGGGGAACAAGAGCAACAGGGGGGACTACTGGGGCTGAGCAGCAGGGGCGGCTCAGGCTAAATTGGCAGCAGCAGTGACAGGAAGTGGCTGGACCGTGAGGGTGACCCAGTGAGACTAGGATAGGAGCAGCAAAGAACAACATAGAATTGAGGACAATTTCTACATTATTCTGTGGGAAGAGAATAAGACGAGGGAAGTGCTTTGGGAGGGGTCAAAAATTTTAAGTTTGAGATGTCCATTAGCTAGCCATGTGGCCGTGCCTGTAGAATAGAAGAGCCTAAGGCCCAGGGGAGAGGTCCAGAGCGGAAACAGACATCCAGGATCTTAGGTCGTGTTTAATGATGGGCAGGATGACATCATCCTGGAAGAGAATGATCTGGAAAATAAAGAGGATCCTGAAGCAGACTCCAGGGACCTACATTTAGAGGTCAGGAAGAGACAGAGAAGACAGAAAAAGAGACACAGGCAGAGACCCATGAAGGATGAGGAACAATAGTGTCTCCAGATCATCCTGGCACCATGGTCACATCTGCCTCGAGATGTCCTCAGCCAGGCCACCAGGTCCTCAGGGAATTCCTCAGATTCATCTTTGTTCTGTATCTGTGGGACACCACTGGAGGCACAGGACCTGTGCTACAGACCCGGGCTGTGGGACAGCAGATGACTGACAGCTCTCTCTCTTGACCCTCACATGAAGGAGGGTATGCTAGTAGCCTCACCTGATATGTGGGGACACTGACGAGCAGGCATGTATGCCTATCATGGGCATTTCAAGCCCCGCCCCTGGAACTAGAACCAGGAAACTTTGGTTCCTTCTTTTGGCCTTTTCCTCAGGGCTCTTGAACTGCCTCCCAGGGCCTGCTTAATTCCCAGCACAACCCTTGCCAGAACACCCCACTGCTTCCCAGGTTTCTGGGGTGCTTCCGTACCTGCTCCTGCTGTTGAGATGGACAGTGGCTCCTGTGGGGTTAGTGACACCCAACCACGAACAGAGTCAGTTGTCCCCTGGAGTCCCACTTGCCCCATCCAGGCCTTCACCTCTGGCTTCTGTGGCTGTAGCTTGGGTATTTTGTAAATCCATAGTGTGAGGCCCCGGGACTGCTAGTGAATACTATCTTCATCCCATGGATTAGGAAACAAGCTTAGAGAGTTCGGTGGTTTGCCCAGTTTAGATGGTATATGATAAGAACAGATGGTTTACAAAAACGAATGTGTCTTAACCTCTAATCTCTTAAATGTGTCACCAAACTCAAATTATGTTGGAAATTTTCTTTCTCATGTAAAATCTTTCCCAACTAATAAAGAAAATGCTGCGGACAGGTTTGCTGACTTTCCCCTAGCACCCATGATGCAGGTCAAAACTCTACCATTGTACGTAATTCTACAATTGGAAATCATCAACAGAGTTGGAAGGACCAGTGAGCATTCTGTATACCATGGTGGCTTGAAATTACTTTTTCCCCATAACAAAGACACTAGATAAAGAAATTTTTGAGACATATTTGCTTCTTTGTAGGATCCATTCCTGACACATCTTGCTCTTTTTTGGAAAAATTCAAAATCAAAGACATTAAAAAAGTGAAAAAGAAAAGAAAATAACCCACTCCTAGCATATTTTTCTTTCATTTCCAAGATCCAGGGATGCTGACGCATGGGCATAAAATCCAGAGTTGGGCTTTGGCATCTGACGTCTTCAAAGGGGCCACGGAAAGCATTGCCAAGTGTTTGCACTTTTGCTGTGGACGGCTCAGAAACAACACCCTTGAATCCAGATCAAAAAGAAAGGTAATTTGTTTCATTCTCGGCCGCATGTCATTTCTGGGACAAGTGATTCCATTTGTCCTGGCGAGTTTTAGACACTTTTTCTTTCCTCCTTGTGGAGCAGAAGTCATCTGGCATTTGCTTCCCCTTGTGCAGCAGCAAGGAGTTGAAACTCTTCTCTCCAGCCTGGCCCACTCCACTCCAACTCCCGGAAGCTCGGCTCCGTATTATCCACCTGCTGGGGGTGGGCCTGGGTCTGATGGGACAAGTATCTGTCTTTCGCTCGGACTATTACTGAAAATGTACCTGCTAGAGTCATTAGTTCTGCAGGGACTGATGAGAATATAGGAGTTGGGTACCCTGATGGAACCCAAAATTACCCCGAGGACCAGATCAGTTTCCTTCCTGCCCGACTGTCCTGCAAACTCAAACTGTTTGGAAGGAGTCAGTGTCTGGTCTGGACAGGAATGCTGCCTTTGAGGAGATGTCACAAATAATTCCCTTGAGTCTTCGTGGTGAAAACTGCCTAGAGGAAGAGCATTTCACTAGAAGAGCTGGAATGAGCCCCGGGGGAGCAAAGAGGGGGAGCCAAAGGAGGGGAGCAAGGCTTCAACAAACAAAGAGCCAGGCAGTCTGTCACCACTGATCTGCCCTCAGGGTCATATCTGCCAGGCTCTCAAGGAAATTGGGACAGTCACCTTCCTGGCTCAAGAGTCCAATAACCATGGGGGTCACTTTCTCCAGTACCCTCTGCTGAGAACCCAAGCAACCAGGGTCAAGGACCAACTGCTGGCTGTGCTAAGGGCAAAGTTAGGTTTTTCTTACCTGAAGATGTCACCTCCAGTGTCCACATTGACCTTCCAGCTGCTTTTATTAGGAAAGAAACTTAAACGCTCCAAGAGAGTCATGAGAAAATTTTCAGCCCTCTGGCCTAGTCAGGAATTTCTTTAGAAATTTGACAACTGCCAAAATTGCAATGCTGTTTCAGCCCTGTTATCTTTTAAATATATGTACTGAAATGAAGGATGATTTTTGGAAGAAGAGAAGCTCTCTCCAAAGTCACTGCACCCCCACCAGGACCAAAGTGACAGGACTAGGAAAGGCCATAGCATCCCTCTGACCCTTACCAGTGACTGAGACAGGTGCCTGGCATCTCTCGCATGGTCACTATCATGGTCACATTTAGGGGAACAGCGTCCAAGTAAGATGGCTCTGCACATGTGAAATGGGGTAGCAGGGAAGGAAGTGAGGTCATCCTTGCTGCTTCTTTGCTGGGTTTGCAGAGAAAATGCAAAACTCAGGTATAGAGACATCACAGCTCTGCTGGTCACAAAGCAGAAGACCAAGGAAAGGATAGAAGAGGTGAAGGAAGGAGATGGAGGGAAGGAGGAGAGGAGACAAAGGAGAGAATGAATGGAAAAGGAGATGAAAGCTGAGCCACAGAAGCCCCCACCTTGCCAGGGGCAAGCATAGCACCAAGTGCTTTCGTCCTAATCTATGCAGCATCTCTGTGATGGCGCAATCATTTGAAATTACAGAAGATACCAGCACTTAGAGAAGCAAGGTTACCCAAGACCATACGATGAGCTCCAGATGAACCCCAAAGCTGTCTGTTTCAGCACCCCTCCCTTCTCTATAACATTCTAAAACTGTCTTCTGTGCCAATGGCTTTCAACGCTTTTCTTTTTTAAAAACTATAGCTCATAGTTTGAACAGAAAATGTTTCCCATTATTAGCCAGTCGGAGCACTTCCACATATACAGAAACAGACAACTGCAAACAAGATTTCAGTGCTACTCCCAATGTGTATTGCTTCCTCCCTGCCTTCCTCTCTTTTTCCCTTTCTTTCCTTCTGCCCCTTTCTTCTCTCCCTATCTCCCTTCACATTACTGAGAATGGTACAACTAAAATCATCTCCACGTCTCCCAACGGGTCTCACTCTGGATTTTGGAAAGCGTTCTCCTTCCTCTAGACAGCTGATCTGAAGTCTTCCTCAGCCTTCTGCTGGTCTCAGTGGGTGCAAGCAGGGTCTTGCACTGAGCACACTCCTAACTGTGTACTCTGATCATCCTTCTGCCAAGGGGACATCATTGATAAAATATCTCAGAAATTAGAACTATCTGACAAAGCCACTGCGTTGGAGTCAGCCCAGGAAACCATCCAGAGAACACAATTGCTGATCGCAGGCTCCAGTGGGTGATATTTTAGGCAGTTGATGCATGCTTTTCTGCAAAAGAGACTATTTCCTCTGCTTTCAGAAACTAAAGAATTCATCTACTCCATCAGGCCACGTGTGGTCACTATCTAATAATACATGCTAAAGGACAAGGAAAGGCCAGGGCTTGTGGGACTCTGTCCTTTCATGGCAAGAACAGAATTGTCTCTCTCCATTCTCAGTATCTGACATTGCATTGTTTTTAGGGGTGTGCGCCACCCACCCTGGTTTAGGATTTGGGGATGATTCTATCTGATGCTGAAGGGCAGTGGCTGGGATGGCTAAATCAGATTAAGTCATGGAAAGTGAACTCCAGGTCAGGTGTGGCTGAGCGCTAGTCAAGCCCGATGAGCTGGGGACTGGTGATTTCACTCTAAGAAATGTGCACAGTAATTGAGAAAACATGTTCCTGTGATGTCCTCATGCAAAAATCCAGATTTGTGAATTTTTTTTTTATTCCTAAGAATTCCTTGAATATTTTCTGTGCATGTCTGTACAGACTCCTGGGCACAACTTTTAACTTAGTACACTACACACACACACACATATATTCTTTTCCTGCGGTGGCTTGGCTTTTAAGGGGTGGGATTCTGATGGGGGTGTTGGACAAGCAGCCACAGGCCCTAGAAAGAAGCAGGAAAGGACCAGAGAGCCTATAACTAGCTCTTGTGCAGACAAGGTAGGGCAGCCTGGGTCCGAGAAAAGCAGCTAGCTGAATGCTGGGTTCTGAGAGGGACCCTTGGGAGTCAAACCAGCCCTGCCTTCTCACCACCTCAGCTTCTAATAGCTTACCACACGCAAGCATCAACAGCAAAGAGTTGGTGTCACAGGCTTTGTTGCAAAGGACTTCCTAGCCAGTGTCTGCCCTCTGCAGCTAGTACTCTGATCCCTTCTCACAGATGAGAGAACTGAGGCCCACTGAGCAGAACTCAGAGAAGTTGGAACAATACAAAGCCCATTCTGATGGATTTTGATTCTCAACTTCCATAAAACCCCATAGACTCCCCCCCAGACTTCCAGGATCTCCTGGCCCTTCACCTCCTCTCTATTTAGAGCTTAGGACCACTCAATTCGTACTCCTTTGGGAGATGATAACTACTCTGAAAGTGAGAGTTTGGAACAAAAGATAAAGAGCCTTCTCACAGATTTTGCTTGAACCACTGGGATTTACTTTATCCCCTAAGACTGGAGACTGAGCCTCAGGCCTGCTGCTGACCTCTGCTCCACCTTTATGCTTTATTTTGAGTCAGGGTTTCACTAAGTTGCCCAGGCTGGCCTTGAGTTCACTCTGTAGCCCAGGCAGGCCTTGAGTCTTTGGTTCTAGTGGTTCAGAAATGGCAGGCCTATACCAGAAGGTCCAGTGTGGCAGCTTCAGTGAGAATGTCCCCATAGGATCAGATGTTTGTTTACTTGGTCCCCTGTTGGTGATGCTGTTTGGGTCAGTTTAGAAGATTTGGCCTTGCTGGAAGAATATGTCACTGGAGATGGGTTTTGAGGTTTAAGAACCACACGCCATTCCCAGTTTGTTCTCTCTGTTTCCTGCTTGCTGGTGGAGCTGTGAACTCTCACCTGCGGCTGCCATGCCTGCTGCCTATATTGCAATAGACTCCCACCCCCTGGAACCATGAACCACACAAACGCTTCTACGCGTTGTCTTGGATGGTGTTCTATCACAGCAACAGAAAGGTAAGGAGCACAGCATTTCATGTGGACATTTTGACAGAATGATACATTCAAACTCAAAGTTTTGATGATTCAAACAGTTGTAAATTTTGGCTGCACTGGACCTACAATCCTGAAAGATAGTATGTGGCCTGTCCCCTCACAGTGGGACATGCTGCTTTTAATTTTCTGTGGTTCCTAGTCCACTGTGGGCTGACTCTGGTGTATGACCTAGTGAGCCTCAGGAGCTAGTTTTCACTTGATCTTTGTTACACAATTACATGTTTGTCACATGTCCCCCACAGTGTCCCACTGCGAGGAGCATATATTTTTTTTAAAAAAAAAGGCCAGCTGAAAGAATGAAATCAAATGCTAACTGTGGAGGCAGCAGCTGCCTACCCTGGCCTACATCTGAGAGCTTGCACTCAGCCGCCATATCCTTTCTTCCCCTTGTAACTGTGACAAGGTACTTACAATGTTAGACATGCAGAGGGGTCGTTAGGCAGTGAAGGGAACCAAAGCACCTCTAAAACTACCAGCAAGCATGGCGATTCTCAAGAGAGGTCTTATTTCAAGAGAATCATCTAACGTTTTCTGACAGCAAAGTCTGAGGAGCATTTGGCTCCAAAAGAAAATTCCAGACAAATATCTATTGGCCTCTTTTTGCTCAGATAGGATGAGGAAGACAGAATTCAGAAGATGAAATGTTTGGCTGAAGTCCCATCCAAGTGAGAATGTTAATTACACATGGTCCCTTCAAACCCAAAGACACAAATGAGTAAATGCCTAGAGAAGACTTCAAGGCCATCAAACGATTTCTTGTCCCCCAACCCAGCAAAGTGTTCTATAGACAGAGACACATGAAGCTCACACGTGATGCTGACCTACTCAAGAGAAGGCACACAGAGGGAGGTCAGCCCTTACAGTCCAGACTTTCCTCACCCTCCACGTGGAGAAAGAGCTTTAGTGAGGGAAGCTCCTGTTGTGCCAGGCTCTTTGGTGTTCCAGCCACACAAACCAAGCTGGGCATAGCAGCCAGACCGCAGTGATGTGGACTTTGTACACAGAGGAGGAAACTGATCCTTTGGGCCTCTGCTTTCCATAGAGCGCCGCCTCCTTTTCTGATTAATTAGCTGAGCATCTTTCAGGTAATGAGAAAACAATATGATGCCTTCCTTCTCTCAGTGTGTGTGTGTGTGTGTGTATGTATAATTATTTGTATTTTTTTAAGCTCATGATCATAATGCAGAGGGAACCTGTCCTTCCTGGGACCTCCCACTTGCCATGGAGGATTTAACTCAAGGTTATTCATAATGATGAGGCAGTACCTCTGTCTGCTGGCCTCTGAGCCAGGTCTACTCAGATCCAAATATGGGGTATCATTTCACCAGTCTGAGCAGGGAAAGAGCTGCAAGTCACTTTGTGAGTAACGATGCTTAAACCACAGAGTTGGCTATAAACCACAGGTCTGATGTGACACTTTCCCCTTCTCTAATATGGGTAAGCTGAGTTCTTGCCTCTACCAGGAGGGACTGTTGTCTCTGAGCTTTCTTAGGAACAGCATGGAGGGCAACAATCCTCACTACTGAAGGAACAGCCAAAAGAAACAGGAAAAATCGGCCGTGGCCATGCATTAATGCTCTCTCCCATTTCAATGACTTAGGGGTGAGCAGAGAATATGTCCCTTCTATAATATCCTCCAAGATAGCAAATACCTTGTGGTTACTGGGAAACTATTCTAGTAGCAGTGGGTTGTAACTGCCCAGCATGGGATAGCTTCTGAGCCAAACCTGGGCTGTGCATTCCAGTCAACTTCATAGCCAGATTCAGCTGCTCATCGGGATTCCACCTGCAAAAAGGCAGTCAGGCCTGGCCAAAGCTTCTCAAGCTGCTCGCTTTTCACGGGAGTCCTGACTGTCTGACTCTGACTCACACCCCTCCCCATAAGAAGACTTGCTGCACGTGCAAAAGGTTTGCCAAACTCTTGGGCAACTCAGAAAGCATTGTAACTAGTCCTACCTGGCAGATGTTGTCATCAGCTTAGCCTCATTTGTCATCCTTTAAATATCCCATGCCCCACCACCCTGTGTGTATGTGTGTTCAAGTGTGTGAGCACACGCACACATGCAAACACATGTGCAATGTTTTCCTCTTCCCTCTTCAGCTTATTTTTTTGAAACAGGGTGTCTCACTGAGCCTGGAGGTCACCCATCTGGCTAGACTAAGTTGCAGCAAGCCCCAAGGATGCACTTGGTCCTGCCTCCGTGGTGCTAGAACTCAGGCTCACGTCACCACACCTGGCTTTTAGATGGGCACTGGGGAGTTGACATTCAGTCCTCATGCTCTCACAGCAAGCGCTTTATCAACTGGTCCTTCTCTTTTCCATTTAATCTCATTAAGAACCAACTCCGAAATCTAAGCACCTCCACATTAATTTACTCTTCTATTTCTACTAAGTTTGGGATAAGTAGCAAATTGTGTTCCAATACATCCTCCAGAAATGCTCTTTCTATCCATTTGAACTACAAATAAACAAGGGGTTCTACTTTTTTTTGTCCCCAAGTGAAACCTTGGGGCAGAGGTGAGGCCAATGTGAGCTGTTCTATTTGAGATTGTCACCAACACCTCCATGCAGCATCCCTAGCTTATTCTTCAGATGGCACATTCTTCATTCTCATTGCCCTCACAGCGTGGCTAGTTTTATTCATTTGCAGTCAACATGTACTCACGTTGTATTACGTGTTGTCAGTGTGGGTGGTCAACATGTACTCACGTTGTATTACATGTTGTCATTGAGGGGTTGGGGGTACAAGGCTTCCTGCTTTAGGAAAGGAACCTCTTACTGCCAAAGTATAACCTCTTTAACAAGGAAGCATTTTTTTCAGTGTTGAGATCTATCTGAGCAGTCTGCCTGTGCTTTCAACAGCATATGGGAAGATACCCTGTTCTGATACCCCTATCTTTCCCCCACTCTTTCTGCTTTTCTTCTGCTTTGGGCCATTTGCAGTGAAATTCCAGTCACAGAAAGCAGAGGGTGACACCTGTCAGGATCATAACACTAAGGTTCCTTTTGATGGAGGCACTAAGTCTGGTATGCTGCTACTCAGAGGGCAATGACTGGGGCTTCTGAAGTCCCAATCCTATGACGGCATCATAGATGCCTCCACAGAAGGACGTTTTTTTTTCCATTCCCAAGCACCATTTATACATGGAGGCAAACTCAGCTGACATCATGACTTCTGACATTTAGTAGGTAAGGCAGGGACACTGAACTTCCTGTGTGTGTAGAGTGGTCACACTTAACCAAGAATTGCCCTGATGTGTCAATGGCTTCATTGACAAATGGCACCATGCAATACATCACTCAGATTTCATGAGGTTAATGACTTGCTCACAGTCATAGACTGTTGCCTTCCCTTTCTTACAACTGAAAAATTACCATTTTAAGATTACTCAAAATGCAGGAAAAATGAATCAAGAGACTGATCTCAACTTTTAAATTTGATTCTCCCTACAGTCTAAGGCCAACAGTCTACATAAATTCCTCAAAAAGCATTATATTGTCCACAGAAGAGCAAAGAAAACACAATAGCCCCAAGCAACTATGCCCCAAGCCTCTATGGTGAATTCTCATTTTTCCAGTACTGTCTAAACCTTGTGACTGAAGGACTATTTCCTTGGCTGAAATTGGAACATTTCCATGTTATGCACTCCCTGTTGGAAGGCCAGTGATTCCAAAGCCTCGTTTTCTCCATTTTTAACATTAGTCTTAGAGTTATCTTCATCTCACAATTTGGTATCAGGAATCATAAGCATAACCATATGCCCACTGTCAAGAAGCAAACATCTCAGGAAATGGTTAGGATGGGTTTTGATTCCTCTTTATTTATCTGGCTGACATCACTATGACACAACACAAAGTCCCTCATAGTTAATTTTAGAACTGGCTAAGAGAGAGAGAGAGAGAGAGAGAGAGAGAGAGAGAGAGAGAGAGAGAGA
>LOJH01007122.1:0-20043 GCA_001685095.1 Ellobius talpinus
TTTTTTTTCCTGGCATAGGCAGATTTAATTAGGATCTTAGGTACTATCAGAAATATGCATAGATTTTTTTCTTCTTTCTCCAAATGGGTGTTTATATGAAAAGATCAGCACATCTCCTTACTCCATTAGGCATGGAATCATCATTATGTTTGTGGGTCTTCTGTGGAACAAGCTTCTTTCTACCTTTACTGACACATCTTCAACCAGAACACCAATAGTATATATTTTCAGGGTTCTAAGTCAATGAAAGAGAAATCCTGCGTGGTCACAAGGAGATTAGACGCACACAGGAAATTCCCTTTTCTGTCCTAGTGTTCTGATCTAGCAAGGGAAGCAGATAAAGACGACTCAAGACAGGCACTTGTGTGAGAAAGCACGCACAGGCTAACAAGATGCGAAATAAGAGACTAACGCTTATTCATAAGTAGCCAACCGTGCGGTGGAAAACAAAATATTCAGTACAAAGATGACTTTCACGGAAAGTGCTAATGACTAGTGTATGGAATGTGGTTATTAGACCAACAGTTCACTCCTGTATGTGAAACGTATATCATTTCTATGGTGGAACAGAAAGCAAGGGCCGTATTTCTTCACACTCATCCCTGCAGTCGTACCCAGCAGCGTTCTAAATGCATGGTCCTTTGTAAGTGGTCAAAATACCCCAAAGAAGCCATTGCTGTCCTTTGGCACACAGGTGTGTTTGTGTAAGTGTAAAGCTACATATTTACCTGGTAGGCCAATTATGGGTAAAGACTATTTATTATTTATGAGCTTCCAAAATGTTATTAACTCGGCCACATAAATAAGCTTATGCTCTCTTGACATCACAGTTTTTAAATTTGTAATTATTGTGACTGCCTACTCAAATGTGGACACAATTAACTGATTTCCTAAGAAACCTCTGTGGTTACATGGTTGCTTTATCCACTCGAATTCTCTCCTGTTCATCACACTTTCCAATTGTGTCCTGGTCTTGTCCCTTACCACTCTCTGTTCAAAGAGTTTCAGCATGTAATGACCAGGACACCTTCATCATCAGTTGGTTTCAAGATAGGCAATGACAGCCTGATTTTGCAACATTGAGATCTAATATTTGTCTTGACAAATGCACAGTTCTTATATCAGATTTCTGGTCTGGATTATGCTCTAAATTCTTTAAATCAAAGTAAATATCATTGCAGCTAAATTACATATAAAGGTTATAAGAATTAGCAACATTTCATCAAGTGCTTCTTTTCTGTCTGCCTGTCTGACTCACTCTCTCATGTGAGACAAGGAGAAAGTGAGTGAGGGAGAATGCTAGCCTGAGAGAGAGAGGATGTGAATCTCGAATCATTTTCAGGGATACATTTCAAGGAAGTGATGCTGCAAGTGCTTGCTCCATGCCTTACCCCTGCAACAGTTGTTAAATACTAACATATTAGTGAGGGGTGCCTATAGATGGTGAGAGCACAGAAGAGGTCTACACAATAACCATATACTGAAATCTAGCATAAAACTGCTCTTTTATGAGGGAAGCTAAATACAATCTGATTATATCAAAATATATGCATTTTTGAGAATACTTGTCTCTATCCTTTTGTGTATTTAAACAACAAAACATGATAAAAATCACTGGAAAATGTAAACCAACCATGAAAAGCACTTGGTAGTGTTTCTGTTGTCTGGAGAACTTTCTTTTCCTGAGGAGGTTAATTCTTAACTCTTAGACAACCCAAGTGATCACAGTGTCTAAATAAGCCATTCCACTGTCTTAATAGACAAACAGCAAACAAAGTTCTGTAGATATAAAAGTTCTGGCCAAGATCTCATTTGGACTTGGTGCACAGTCCCACCAGAATTATCCACCCCCAGATAAGCAGTGTTATATTGTGGTTGGCAGCAACTCAAAGACTGCAAACTAAAAACTGAAAAGGGAGCTTTGCACTTCAATTAAATTCTTTTTGGATTTCAAATAGGGCGTTTTCCCTTTGCTCCTAAATCCAGTGCACAGCAGGCCACAGGGCTGAGAAAGAAAGATCTATGACCTCTTCACAGAGAGACCGAACTTACAAATATGCCCCCACCTACTTTTGTCTCCTGGTGGCTTGGTATATCTTTTTGAACACCACCACTTTTCCTTTAGTTTCTAAAATTGGTTTCTAGCGTTACGACTTCTCGTTTTAAGCCCAGGGTTGTTTTTAACTTTTATATGGCACTCAATCCCTTGGGAGGCTCACACCACAGCTGTGCACTTCCCAATCATTTTTGCTAGTCTGTCTTCTAATAATTATCTGACTGCTCTATTTTCTCATGCATCAATCTCTGGAGCGTCTGCTGCTAACACTTTCAATGCACAGGCTTGACTGAGCAGACCCCTTTGTGAACCACGGTCCTCCTTCAACCAAGTGTTTTCTAACCGTTCTTTTTCTGGAAGCAATCTATTTTCACAGTAGTTGCCAAATGCTTCTCCTTCCGGTTGTTATGCACAAAGAATCTAGCAATGTTTACTGTCTTTGGACACTGCAGTATGGTATTAGTTTATGGTTAAAATAAAAGTTGCCAGAGAGGAAAATAACAGGGTAATACAGAGACCATGACTGCTTCGTGAATATGTTACAGCTCAGAGAGATAAGGTCTGGGTTTCTTCTGAGATCCTTTCTTTCACAAGGGACATTCAATTCTGATATTCCCAAAATTGAAATCTGAATAAAGAAAACTCAAGTAAATTGGATTGAGATATAAGATACCTGACTGAGACTTTTGCTTTTTTATGTGTCTGCTTATTTTGCCTGCACATATGTCTGTGCATGTCTGGTGCCCAGGAAGGCTCAAAGAGGGTGTTTGATTCCTTTGAACTGGAGTTTCAGACAGTTGTGAGCAACCATCCATGGACATGCTGGAAATTGAAACAAGACCCCGCTAAAAGAACAGCCATTGCTCTTAACTGCTGAGCCATCTCCCCAACTACAGTTAAAGCTTTTAAAAATCTCTTAAAGAAAAGTAGAGAAAAACAATTGAAATCAAAATGAAAGGAGGTTGAGTTTCAGAGGAATGATTCATTCTCCAGATGAAAGCTACTCACTGTTTTAACAAATTGAAGACTTCACGAATTCCAATTTGAAACTCACGGCGATGTTTCCTGATTAATGGATTTAGGACTTCTACAAAACAAACTTGGAAAACTTTTCAGTTCATCTGTGTCCTTTTCGAGCGTTTTGATCAGCTCTGAAATGTGCCAGAGCCACTTCTCTAGCGACCCTGAAACATGCGCTGCTGGCCCCTTGCCGCGGACCTTTTCACACTTGAAGTCGTCTTCTTACAATAAAGCAACACGGGCAAAGGAAGCTTTTAATAGAAATTTCAGAGTATTTTGGAATTCAGTATAGCCACACATCTTTATTAAAGCAAAGGTTAAGCATAAAATATGAGATTTCATTCCACATTTGATAGCAACAAACATTTTAAATACTTATTTTAAAGATTTTTTCCATAAATTAAGAACATTTCATACAGTTTCATGTCATTAAATCTTCCATACACTTGATCATTAATTGCTCAAAACCAATATGAGCTTTCATTTTCTCATACTTTTATCTACTAACTAAAGTTCAAAGCTATGAAATACCACAAAATTGACCTAATAAAAAGGTCAGAATTCTTAAGGGTAAATCAGATGACTAATTGTGCAAAACAGTTTTTTGAAAAGTTTTGCCATTTCCAAACATCTTGACAAATGCCTGTAATCCCAGTGTTAAGAAGCCCCAGGCACATATTTTAGGTAATCCTGGACTTTATATGGATGCCTTGGTTCAAATATCAAAGTAAAGTGAAATAGGAGTTTGTTCCTTTATCTGTATCTATAATGCACCTCCTAATACACTTATTTCCTCAACAATGAACCCGGCTCTTCTTCCATTGATGGCACTTTCTATTTGTTGATAAATGAGCCCTTCTTACTTTATAGGAAACACATAAACATGTGTTATAAATGGACTCCGCAGGTTATATTTTTAAATGCCTGTATATGTGTAAAAGTAACAATTTAAAAAGAAGAGGTCATAAAAGAGAAAATGTGGTACATATGCAGAATGAAAGTCTATTCGATTGTAAGGGGAAATGAAATAAACATGGCAGTAAATTAATGGCGCCAACGCTATTTTACGGAAAGAAAAAAAGAACTGATTCCAAAAGATCATTCTATGTGATTCCACTAATATACCACAAGGAAACAAAATTGTAGAGGGGGAGAGGAGAGTGGTTGTTGCCAACGATTAGAGAAAAAGGTAAAGTGACAGAAGCCTCCAGAAAACATAGGATTCAGCAGGAACCTTGTGGTGATGCAACTTGATTTAAATCTCAGTAAGCACTACAAATTCTGCCAGTGTTGATTTCATGGTTTTATAATCTACTCTAGTTAAGCAGTCTCTCTAGGGGCAAACTGGATGACCACAAACTACTTATGCTTTCTCTTTTTTTACTATTATTAAATATAAAAGAGTTTTTTATGCAATATGTGTTGATTATGGTTCCCTCCTCGACTCCTCCAAGATACTCTCATCTCCCTTCTCATCCTAATCTTTACCCTTTGATTTCTTGCAAATTTATACTCATTGCAAAATAAAAAAAACAACCTAACATTTCAAAAAGAAAAACATTAAAATGTTTTATGATAGAATTCCAAATATATTATGTATATTCTTTACCCAGAGTAATATTGAGCAAATCATTAGGGAAACAGAAGTATTAACAAATGATCGGTGACAATGTGACAGAAGTTAAGGTCATGGAGATTCGGAGAAAGCAACACATTGTTTTGGAGGAATAGATGGAAGGCCAGTTTTACATTCAGCTGTGTCCTAGCAGAGATTTTGAAAACACATTGCTTTGTACGTGATTTACAAGATTTTCTAGGAAGCAAAGATCTCATTTTAATAATCCTATTGAACAAAGTTTCGGTGCTCATTGCTAGAGGGTGAAGATGAAAGCGGTGAAATGTCATCAGAACATATCAGGTCAGCCATAATCAAGAGCTCACAGCAACTGATGGAATGGTTCTCCAAGTTCCAACTTTTACAGATAAGCTATTGGCAAACTGGTTGTTTCTGGGAGGAGAACTATTGATTGAGCTATGACAACTGATCAGTCTCCCATGCTCCAGTAGATGGCCCCATACCCATGTAAAAATATGGTGCTAAAAACTGGACTTCGTGAATTACTGTGCTGTTTAGTTTTCATTTGTCTCTTCATTCATCTGTTTGTTGTTGATTTTCCAACGTGATGTAAGTTAGAGCCACTTGGCAAAAGGGAGTATTAATTTTGAGGGATTGCCTCCATCAGATTATTCCCTGGGCAAGTCTTAGGGGTATTTTCTTGATAAATGATTCTTGATAAAAGGCACCTTATGGGTGGTGCCTTTCCTGAGCAGGTGGTCCCAGGTAGTATAAGAAAGGTAGATGAGCAAGTTATGGGGCTCAAGATAGTAAGCAACATTCTTCAACAGTCCCTGGTTCAGCCTTTGCTTCCAGGATCCTGATTGAGTTCTTGCTCTGACTTCCCTCACTGTTCAGCTGTGATAGAGATGTATATGCCAAATGAACTCTTTCCTGTTCAAATGGCTTTTGATCATGGTATTAATTACAGAAAAAGAAATCAAAGGCGAATTTATAAATATATGAGAAATTTAGTCTGGAGTACAAGTATAATGGGAAAAGTTAGAGGGGGACAAATATGAGTAATTATGTTAATTGTGTTCATGTATTATGTTCCCAAAAGGTTGGCGTACATTCATTTTTCTTCAACATGTTACGAGTTAATATTTCATCACCTGGGGAAGTTGGATTGGTAATTAAATTTCATTGGCTCTTAGTTATCCTCTTATAGACAAATATTAGTGAGGGTTTTGAAAAGGAAAATATTACTCTTGTTTTACAATGCAAAACAATAAAGCAAATAAAAATTATTTGAATCCAAGTTTTACAGAAAATGGCAGCTTTAGGTTTCAGCACTTGATATATTTAATTCTCTTTTTTCAATTTGAATTATACATATTTATTAATACTCTACATGTCTTGCCAGCATTCAGTGAATTTGAAATATAAATGTATATTATATTACCGTCTTTAGAATGAAGAATCACTGAAGGAAAAAAACAAAGGCTTTGCTTTTTTCTTAACAAGTTGAGGCTTTAATTCAGAACTTCATTTCTCCATAGTAGGACCAGGCATGTGAGGATAGATAAATCAAGGCTAAATACTCCTAACATTCCTAATTCCAATCCTAATACTTATATGTAGAAATGTCTCATCAGAATCTGAAATTCAAAATCCATCTATGATAAAAATCTTCACATGGAAATCTATGTCCTGCTTCTAGATACTGTATGCAGATCTCTCCTTTCTTATTTGGTCTTTCATGAAATTTCCATGGGTCATGTTGATATGCAAACATATTTATATGTATGCCAGTGAGCATTTGTTTACATATACTCACTGACATAGCATATAAATGTATTTGTACATGAAACTAGGATTACTTGCCACACTAAATAAGAGATCTTCAGTTTCATGGTATGTCAAAGTATCTCAAGATGTTTGATGTCAATCAGAAGAAAAATAGAATCATGATTTACTGCTTTGTAATATGTCTTTCTTTGAAGTTCTTACTATGTGTACTTTAACACCCCCTCCCTTCCCATCTACTGTAGGAAAAGAAGGAGGCAATGACTGGTAAAAGGGAAAGCTTCTACAGCCTACCCCTGGAATCACCACCAAAGAGTGTACCTCATTAGCTACAACAGTTATAAATCTAAGATATAGCTCATTTTTGAACACTGACTGCAAATGAACTAGTCATGACTCTACATCTGCAATTGAAGTCATTCATCATTTTCAGAAACTAGGAAAGAGACACGCCGAAAGGAGTGCTTTCTGTGGCAATGCTTCTGGAAGCTCACATAAGCAATTAACAAGCAACATGTATTTGAAACTCAAAATTTAATGATAAACATAATACATTTGATTAGTTTTCAACCTACATAGACACACCTGTGCTTTTGTAATTGATTTTGGCATCAAATCTTAATTGCTTTAATTGGTCTCAATTTCAATTTTTTTCAAGAATCTGAATGTCTTTGACTAAATCTATTATATTTATACAAAGAATATCAATTTTAATCAAAAGGTTTTAAAATTGATGGGTGAAATATTAAAACATGAGCTTCCAAAATGTCCTTATCAAGAGCCTGAGGACAAATATTTAAAGCTTTGTAGTTACCATGGTCATTGTTACTTTTATATGGAAGAAGTAACAGCATACAATTTGGAAATAAATAAGGATGGATTTGTTGGAACAAAACTTTATTTTTGAGCAATTAAATATGAATTTTACATAATTGCATTTGTGACAAAAATGTTCTTTACTCTTTTTCATCATTTAAACATTCAAAATCCAAAAGTGCTTACAAGAGCAAGTCAGAAACTAAGGTTTGGGCCTTTGACCATAGTTATCCTAGCCAAAATTTTCCAAATACATCATTATGTAAATGAGATGAGGACTGGGTCCAAACATGTGCTTACTAGGACAAAAATTGTAAAAAGTCATGCTTCCAATAGCATGGTAGCCTACATGTTTAAAGGTAATAACAGTTAAACATCTGTGTTTAGTAGACCATCACATTTATTCCTTGATTTAATTTTCTTTTTTGTAAATGAAACAAGTATAGACTCAAATTCAAATTTAGTGATATTGCCAACTTCACACAATTAACAATGCAGCCCACACAGGATAAAAGATTGTAAGGTATTTAGGAAACGTTACCAATGTTGGGGATTCTACATAACCTATTCTCTACAAGGACATGGCTTCAAGTGCCTTACACAAACTGGTAGTTTTCAAATACCGTGATGATTTTTATAAATTTTTATAAGGGGGAAGAATGTGTGTCAATTTGCTTTGTGAATAACTGTAAATAAATAAATTAAATGAATGTAAAACCACTTAATATTTGGCTAGCTTTATATCTTTTTAATTTTCAAAATATAACTTTGGAGACACTGAGTTAGTCAATAGAAATACACACAAATGTTAGTTGCTGAAAAATGGCAATTACAATATCCAATGTAATATATTCATATTCTAAGTAAAAATGATGAGTCAGATCTCTAAAACAGAAGACTGCAATTACATATCATAAAACACATCTACTTAATCTTTCAGTTTGAAAGGAGTGAGTATGTTATAGAATAAGTATTATAATTGTTAAAATACCAGTTTCTTAAGATATATTGAATGTTGTTCCAATGAATACACAGTGTAAAAGAAATATAGCAAAAACTGTCCAATGTCATCCAGGTAGTCTTCTTGGTCTAAGTAGGCATGTCAACAGACTATCTCAGTTTTAAATGCACTATGGAAAGATAAGGCCGTGAAAAATTCTGCTGAGACTAACGTAAGAAAGCCTTTGAGTTCAGTCTTAGGAAGAGTAATATGGAAATTCCATTAAACCTCAGCTGTATGCATTTACAGTAGCTACAAACACAGCCTGTGTCTATGTTCATGCAATGTTTGTTGTTGATGAAAATGGCTGTATCAAATTTCATTTCTTTTGTCCCGTTTGATTACAAACATTCACACGTCAGGATTGGAAAGAAAGAATCTTCAAAGTTCAATTGTAATTCTCAGCCTTGACTATTCAATAATACACCTGCTGTGAGTGTTAGAATTCAGACAAAATCAACTCATGTCTCCTTGTAATCTCCAGCGTGGAGGTATCTCAGAGGAGTTTTATGGCTAAAAAAAAGATGCAAATGATTTTACTCTCACAAATGCAATCTATTAGATAATATACACAAATATTTAGAAACTGGCAAATGATAAGTTCATTGCACTCTCCATGATTATTTTTAACAATAAGTTTCAAGGCATTTCACAGGAATTTGTACCTCAGAAGATATTAAAAATCTGTAAATCACTCTACACAATCTCTGTGTACATGAAAATGTCTCCCTGGAAAGTTTCTGGAATTTTCAGTAGTCAACATGGGAAGTTTCCTATAGCTGTTGTTTCAGGAAATTAAGTCAATACGAAAAGTTTAAACATGTGATATTCTACTTCAAATTTTGCATTTTCATTTTTTTGTAAGAAACAATGAAAAAATTACAATAACTATTTGTATCTATGAACCAAGAATTTATTATAAAATAAAACTTTTATTTTACAACTGCAGTTTTGAAAAAATGCCTTTACATGTAAAATAAATACAGTACTATTCTTTTACTATGTCAAATTGAGCATAATTAAGGTAGATTCTAGTATATTACAGGCCTTCTAAATATTAAATGTCAGGTTTTCTATCATACAAGTATCTTTTATTTCAAAAGAATATTAAATATGTTCATTAAAATTTCCCTTTTCAATAGAAGAATTTTTTGGGTAAAATATATATGATTTTTGTGTAGACATTTATGCTAAATATCTAAACAGATTTCTACTCTGCTTTCTGAAACATATTTATATAGAAAGAAATAGATTTCTACCATTCTTCCAATACAGAGATGACACCTTTCCCCAAAAAAATGACACTATAAAAACAGACTCTCATATTACTGGAGTATAATTTCAGCTATAAGGCTGTATAAGTCATCCAAGGATTTAATATTTAATAGAAGTAGCGATTATTTTCAAACGTTTTTTTCTCATTTTTCAGGCAAGAAAGGATATATTTCTTTTCCTTTCCTTCCAACAAACAGAACAGCTCTGCTAAGTTTGCTTCACTTGGCTCCCTCTGTCAGACCTGGTGAAAGCAATCACTTACTAAATAAAGGTTAAGAATTCCATACCACTGTGAGGACCTTTCTTTCCGGAGACAGAAGAAGCATTGGCATTTGCTTACAAGGAAGACAGCCCCACTTGGGTCAAGAAGTGAAAATAGTAAGATACAGAAGATGCATTAGTTTGCTCCCATGTTAGTAAAAACTGTACTTGTTTTCGATATATGTTCTTACTCTGTGTAAGGACACAAGACCTTGGTAATGCTGGCTGCCTACCTGAGACCAGCTTTCTATACAATGAGACTATATACAGAAAAGCTGAAGTTCTAATGTCTTCTACACTCACACTTAAAGTCTTTAAGGTCTATTCCACATAAAACCTTTAGTTTAAACTAAAACAAATAAACAACAAGGAAAGATCAGTGAAAGCTTCTTCCTGAGAACTTACAGAGTAATTTAGCTTATTCTTCATAGAACAAAGAAGTCCATAAATCACGCTGTCCAGTAATATGGAAATGAAGGATGTCCATTAACTTAATTTCCCCAAACCACAGGTATTTGAAAACTCCCATGTTGCCTACAGTAAATCCCAGTAACATTTTAAGGATACATTTTCATGCATAGCAGAGATAATATGTACAGTAAGGGGTTGATTCTAACATTTTCTGGGGTGGATATTTCTGTGAAATGCTTTTAAATTTATTATTAAAAATAATCATGGAGAGAGCAATGAACTTACCATTCACCAGTTTCTAAATATTTATGCATTTATTATATCCTATTAGATTGCAGTCACAAAATAATATCTATATGTTTCTTCTTTACCACACAACTCTTTTGAGGTAGCTGCATATTAGAAATTTTAAGCCTCCTTTTTGGAAGATTGCAACTCATGGAAATCGAAGCACTTCTATATTTTTTCAGCCTTCTTCTATTTAAACCTCTGTAGCCAAATTTCCTATGCACATTCTCAACAATTTGCTGACTCACAACAAAGAATGGCCAACAGTTCTTTCTTAGTTCAATAATAAATGTTCAAGCTAATTCTCTCCTGAATTTGCATAACAGTCATCTGAGATAGGCGCTAACAAAATTGTTTTACAAGAAAGAGCATACTGATTGAGGAATCACATTATTTGCCAAAAATTCACCAGCTAATAAAAAGCATAGCTTCACTAAAAATAGAAGTCACGACCTGAATATGGGCTGCTGTTGTTTTTATAAACCACAGTACATTGGAAGACCTTCCAGTAAAAATGTTCCCAAATCTTTCTCTCATATTTACTCATAGACAAATTGTCTCTTTGTACCATTCAGGGTCTTTCATTTCTAAATTCTTCTGCTGTGTGTTTTATTTTTGGAAATGGCACCCAGGTCTTTGTGCATTCTGCACAGGTCTTCTTCCTGAGCTGCATCCCCAGACCTGGGCAGTTCTTTCTCTATGGCTTTTCCTTATGGTTAGTGTGAAAGGAAACATAGGGATCTCTAAAATTTCCATGTTTATTGCAAGGAACCTATGAATATGTGAGCTTACACAACAGAAGGAATGTTGTTGATGGAAGAAGGACTGTGAGATTCAATGAGTACTCTAGTTAAGCCAAATAGACAGTCTAATCCCATGAGTCCTGTAGGCAAAGACAGCTGTAGAAGTGGAGACAAGCAAAGAAGAGGCAACAGTCCCTGAGGATGGAGAAAAGATACACCTAGTCTCTCAACTGGACAAGGCCTGAAAGGAAGTTCTACTCTTTTACTTCTAAAAGGTCTTGGCTAGGTTGTAATCTAAACTTTAGCATCATGACATGTGGTAGCAAATTTCTGGATTAGCAAACAGCCAAACCACAGGTAAGTTGCATTTAAACTACTAAATCACTCTACAGATTGCTCAGCTGGGTTCATCCTACTAACACTGCCTTCCACCTACCGGAACCATCACATTTTCAAAATCGATAAAGTTCCACTTCACAGTGACCTTGACAAAACAAAGACAAAGTTTGTTTTTTCCTCTTTTGGCTTTCGGGGGAACCTACCACTAAGTTCCCAAATAAATATACAGAGGCTTATTCTTTCTTATGATTGCCCAGTCTTAGCTTGACTTTTTTCTTGCCTGTTTTACTTAGCTTAAATTATTCCATCTGCCTTTTGCCTCTGGGCCTTTGTCTTTCTCTATTTCTGTGTATTTTTCTTTACTTCTGTTTCCGTGTCTGGCTGTGTGGCTATGTGGTTGGTCCCTGAAATCCTCCTCTCACACCTTTATCTTTCTTTCTCTCTTTTTCTCCTTCAATTTATTCTCACTGCCTGCTAGCCCCTCTAAATCTTTCTCTTGCCTTGCTATTGGTCATTCAGCACTTTATTAGATCAATCAGGTGTTTTAGACAGGCAACGAAACACAGCTTCACCGAGTTAAACAAATGCAACATAAAAGAATGTCATACATATTTACACCATTAAACAAATGTTCCACAGCATAAACAAATGTAACACATCTTAAAATAATATTCTACAACATCTACCAAACCCTAGATTTCTCAGCAATTGACCACATTGCCATCATCACTGTTTAATCACCCACTGAATTAATCTAGCCAAAAGTTCAGCTGTAGAAATCTCACAAGGAAGGTAATGGGCTAACTAGTCAGAATCATCTGTGTCTTGGCATAAACCTAGTAAATAGGGGAGCAGAATTCGAGTCCTAGCTGTTACACTCCAGATCCTAAGCACAGAGACTCCCCTTAAAACTTATATTTTGCCTCTTTTTTACTTTACCTACTCTAGCTAATTATAGGTCCCTTTTCTCTTCTTTCCTCTACTATTTCTTCATTCTATCTCTTTTATTTCTAAGGATTTCTGTTTGCTACATAAATATCATGGCATCAAATTTATTTAGTCAATGCAATCATGTACTACATGCTTACTATGTGTGAGAGTCTACATACTGTTGGCTAGACATAAAACAGGGCAAGAGATTGTACTTCGTTTCCTGAGGACTAATTATCCAGCTTGGCATTTATCTCTGACTTATCGAGCATTAAATTTAGCAATGTTTCCTCATGCCCTGTGAAGCATCTGATGCTGATGAAATGCAGACTCAATCAATATTGTTTATTTCTGTCACTTCACTGGCTTTTCTCAGGCCCTTTTCTCTACCATTATCTTCCCTGTATTAAATGTGGCAACACTTCATACTTGGTTTGTAGGCCTTTTTGGTCTTTGTTTATTGTTGCTTGTTGGTAGCCAATAGTCTGACACCCCAGATTTTTAATGGCGCTCACGTGGAAATCATTACATCTGAATTCCCACTACTTTCTTAGATATACTTTATTGAGTTCCCTTTAGCACCACATATGAAACATATCCACTACTGTCCTCTTTGTCTCTCTAAGAAGGTCTTCTGATGACCCTGTAGTTTGTTTTTATCCCATCCAATTGTTGGGTTTTCTCTCATTTTCTACGTTTCTTGCCCTGTAACTTTTATGTCTCCTTCTATGTAAAGGCTTCCTTCAATTATTTGATCTAATTGATTTTTCATCAATTTTACTTAATTTTCTCTAGTAACGGGATTTAAAGATGAAAGAACATATTGTTTTAAGGGACTCTATCTAATAAAGAGAAAGAAAATTAAATACATTCTAGCATAAATATATTTTCTAAACAGCATGTATTAGGATCTTTGAAGAAAAAGTAAAAAAGAGGTGTCTTGTTACTTTTTTATTTTTATTTTTTTGTGGAAATGCATTGGCAACCAGTTTTGTGTCCTGTTTATTCATGAAGGAAGAAAAGTGCCAGTTAACCAGAGGGTGCCTAGACTAGAGAGCCTTTTGGGGACTTACTACTTATGTAATCTCAGGCAAATTATTAGACTTCTCCTGTATCAAACTCCTCACTATTAAAACATCGAAAAGTATTCACCATGATGGAGGTGAGATGGGTAGAAACCTTTATAAAGAATATGTTCAGACATATGTGACCAACGATCTCAGTGGCAGGCTCTGCCCAGCTGGGAGTGACCAACGATCTCAGTGGCAGGCCCTGCCCAGCTGGGAGTGACCAACGATCTCAGTGGCAGGCTCTGCTCAGCTGGGAGTGACCAATGATCTCAGTGGCAGGCTCTGCCCAGCTGTGAGTGACCAACGATCTCAATGGCAGGCTCTACCCAGCTGTGAGTGATCAACGATCTCAAGGGCAGGCTTTGACCAGATTTGGCAGATTCTGGTTGTTTCAGAATCCATAAAGAAGAAATTTTCCAGTTGGGAGTTTGGGATGGAAGCCTTAGGATGTGAATGTAGATCAACTAAATTAACAGTCTGTTGCTTCCATGATGTTCAATATATAGTTCAGCTGAAAGCATAATGAATAATACCCAAATATGATTTTTTATCATTACTTTCATAAGATTAATCACCTTTAAGTTACTGGAATGTGAACAGGCAGTTTACAGGGGACAGGGCTAGATTTGAGCTATATTTCTAAGGTACTTAGATGTAATGGAGAATTAGAGATGGACTAGACAGGGTCATGCTTTGGAAGCATTTATCTTACTCGGAAATGCTTACGTGCTTACTCACTACCCCACAGACTTGCTGACCTTTGTGGTTTTCAGGCTTGTTCATTGTTAAATGTTCTGCTGAGACAACAACATTCAGTGAGATCTTTTTGTACTGCATTTCCAATAGGGATCTTTGACCTTGGTTGTCTCTGGTACAAGATTCTGGATATGTTCTCCCTGATTGTTAATCCATATTATTATGCTGAGATGGCAAATCATTTTGTTTAGTAACAGCAGCCTGCCTTAGTGAGAAAGGTGTGTACATAAGTGCTGTTTGGTGATAGTGCCTAGGACTTGGATGGTTAAGGAAGTATTCTGCACTCATGTTGCTGCTTATGGCCACACAGAACTAACATTTCTCATTGTTTGTCTTGAGATCCTAGAAAATGCAATCCGGCATTAAAACAGTGCAACATAAAATCTGGGAGGTAAAATATTTCATGTCTTTTTAAGCAGTGATGAGTTAAAAACAGAACATGACAAGGTACAGTTGAAGAGATATATTGTCACCCACTGAAGCAGTAGGCCATGGTTTATTACTATGATGCATTTCAAATCACGTACTTGAGAGAGATGTAATAGCACATATTCAAAAGAGGAATGTGCTGTAGAATATCAGTTGTTTCACTTCGAAGAAGTACAGTGGGGGTGCTTAGAAGTACGTGTTCTGGAGATACACTCTACAGATTCACATCATGCTTCTGTGGCTCCGTGGGTTTGGAGCCTTGGATCTTCACTCATAGTATGTATTCCACGAAAATGGACATAATCACAATGTCAGACTCATGGACTTATCATAGGCTATAAACATGTTGTATACAAGCTTTTAAAACATACTCTGCTACAGACAAAATCTTCAATGTAGCAACACAACTAAAGAACATGGCTTATTATCGTATTATCTTAATTGTAATTATGAAAGCAGTCCTGGAGACAATCCCCAAAATTTATTTGCTTCCTCCAACTTTGGTATCCCCAGAGCCAACACTGAGGCACCCAAGCAGATGCTTTCACTGGTTTTTAAATAAGGCCTTTTGCTTACAACAAAACCATACCCCTACCTCCTCTGAAAATGACAGGATTCCATGCCACACAACTGATCTCTACATCCTGATGGTCATCTTCCTTTACCATTACTACTTCTAGCATTTAAAAAGCCTCATAGTTGAGCAAGGAGGACACACCAAAAGGCCAATTGGCATTTCTCAAGATGCTATCCTAATTGGGGCTTTTCATCACAGGTAGATTCTTAATAAAAGGGTGCATGTTTGAACCATTTAAATAATGAAAAGGCAATTCAACTCAACTTTTTCCTTTTTTCAGAACTAGTTCTACTATTAACCTATGCATCACAGTTTCTCAAAATTCAACCTAAAGCCTTCAAATCTGTTTTTCTATTGATATTTTTGATAATAAATACATTAGTTATAAACCATTGAGAGAAATCTCAGGTATGCCCCTGTGCTTTTGGGAAGTTTGTATTCTTATTTGTGTTCTCAGCATCACTTGATTTGTCCATAAAATACTCTAAAACCAACATGCTTTATGTGTGTTTGTTTTTATGTTATCTAATATACAACAAAAATCACTCTTGAATAAAAATTAAAATGATCATGCTATCCTGTGTTCAAGATGAAGACTTCATTATAATGAACTAAATAAAACAAAACGCTACAGTATACTATGACATCATAATTCTCATTCAGTCTCATTCACTGTCCTCTCTGTCTCTGTCTCTGTCTCTCTCTCTCTCTCTTTCTCAATCTCTCTTCTAATTCCTGTTAAAGTTCACTACTTTTAACAATTTAAGACCCAGTTCACATTTCACATCCCTGTCAAATCTTTTTTCATTGCCTTGTTTGGTCTCTCATGAACAATAGGAATTGCACATTTGATTTCATGTGCAATCTCAAAATTTCCTCGCTGGAAAAATTACTTTACCTATGAAGCTCAGGTAACTATAACTATTTAGCAAAGATATATATATATATTTATCAAACTACAATAATATTTCTGTTTTTCTACACAGACCAATCTACAAATACTTGAAGGACTCATTCACAGCATACACACATGATCCTCATGCACATAATAAGGTAATGGCATCAAGCAAGTTATATATTTATGTTAGAGGAAAAGTGATGACATAAATTAGAACTGCATTTCATTCATCATTCTGGATAACATTCCTGAAAAAAAATCTATGTGTTATATATGTATCTATCATTTGTTTTGCCAGAGGACTCCAGAATAAATCATTTGAAGAGCTGATTTAATCAAAGCAATAATGGAAAATATTCAAGACGTGTTAAGAGCAAAAGCAAAAGTGCAGATCTCATTTGCACAATAAATAGTTGAATAATGTTCCTATGGTTTCATATAAAATATCACACATAGTTTCTAGGTTGGAAGCCTCTATCTTTAGTTGATGGTGCTGTTGGGTGATTGTGGAAACTTTAGAAGGGAACTTCTGAAGGAGAAAGAAGGAAGTAGGTTTTAGACAGGCAGATTATTTAGGTAATAGTCAAGTCCTGCTTTGCTTCACTCTCTCTATTTCTTTGTTTTCCCAAACAGGGTCTTAAACAACCTCATGTTTCTAGCACAGCAGCCATGAGCTACTCCTGGCACTAGGCCTTCCCAATCATGATGAATTCTACTCCCAAACCATGAGCCATAACAAATGCCCTTCTGGTCAAGGCATCAAAGTATTTAACCTTAAAAGTGAGAAAGATATCTAGTACAAACACACACAAACACACACACACACACATGCATGCATGCACGCATACACACACGCACAGAGAGAGAGAGAGAAAGAGAGAGGTATGTGTGCATGTATTTGTAATGAATATTTCTAGAAGGAACCTGAAACCCATAACAATTTTTCCTTGAAGAAGGGAATGAAGCATTAAAGAATGTGTTATCACCATTATCAGATAAATATTAGAGAGAAACATATACATAAAGACAATGTAGGTTTTATCAAGGATATTGGAAGTTGGAAGAATTTTAAAATATATTAATTATGCAGTTGAAATATCCCTAATTACTCCATAATCTTCTGAGTAAAGCCACGTATAAATATTGTCATAAATGTTTAGCATATTTTAACTCTTCCAGAATGACTGCAATGAATAAGTAAATATTCATTTCTAAAATGTTACTGTTCCAAATTACTCACCAAGAATTGTCCAGGCAATAACAGCATCTTTCACCTATGTGCTGCTTGAAATGCAGATTTTTGTGTTCAACTCCTAACTCTTGAGTCAGACTCTTCAGAGGAGAGGATTCTCCCGGCCATGTTCTGTCAACACCCTGACACTCTTGAGTCTGAGCTGCATTGGTTTTAAGTTTTATTCTTGAGAAGTTTGTAACCTAATAGCACCATCTATTGGCAGTGAGTCTTCCAGAACAAGGACATAAAGTCCCAAAAGAGAGTAAGCCCAGAGATTCTACTTCTCATCATGGTTATGGCTTTTAGAAATGAGCACCATCACTGATATGAAAAATCACACACACACATACACACACCATTATCCTGTAAAAACAGTTTATTACAGGAGAAAGACATAAGGGATCAAGCAATATCACTGTTTTTGGAGCATATGTAAGGAGGTAATGGAAGATGAAGTCTAAAGAAAACAGAATGAACAGAAGAAATCCATAATGCTCAAAATTATGAAGCCTTTAAGCAGTTCTTCAAATGATTTGGCTGCAGTTATAGAGATAACAATGAAACAGTGAAAATCTAAACAGTGTTTACTAAGCACTTACTTTGTACTAAGTATGATTTCTGAGGTATTATCTCAAGGGCTACAGATTCAAGAAAACATGTGAAGGCCATTCGATAAGCTGTAACTGAATGAATGAACATAAAATTCCTTATAGTTAAATTCTTCCTGAAACATAGTTTAAAATGCTTTATTGCCCAGGACCTCTACAGTCAGAAGGAGTAAACTTGTTCTATCTGGATTATACTTTTTAATAAAACTACCTTTATATTTTGTAAAATTAGAAAAAGTGTTAAATTTCCAACTTAAAACTTTCTGTGCAGTGTTATGTATTAAGCAACAATCACAAGGCTTCTAGCCAGCGAAGAGTACTGTACCTCATGGACTATCATATATGTATGTATGCCACAACCATCTTGGGAAGGCAAGTGAGACTGGTTATCCTCATCTTGTAGGTTTCTTTTGTTTTGTGAAGCCATTCTACCTTCATTTTGTTTGGGGCCACTAAACACTTTCTAGACTGTTATCACCTATCCATATATTCATCAAAGCTAATGTTTGTCCTAATAATTACTACTGATGATGGTCATTGGGTATGTAAAGCTTCAAAGTTTTAAAACTATCCCTTCATTAATATTAATTCTTTTAGTTCACTTGGGATTACCACAAATAGGCTTATGTGTTCACTGCCAGGATTACATTAGGTGAAAATTGAGACAATTAGCAGAGCTTTCAATTGAGGATATGCAGGCATTAAACCATTGACATTCAAATACTTGCCAGGAGCCCTCCAAGACAGGGCATGAGCTAAATTCTCAGTAATGCCAGTTTGGCAGGAGTCTTTGGGACTTAACTCATTTACTAGGTGGAATTTAGAAACAGAATCTACTGTTAGTATAATTTACCTGCTGTCAGTGTTCTGATAGTTAGGGTTTGAAAAACTGAGGATCCCTTAAAAACCTAGTATATTCTTTCATGGAAATGTGGTTACATCTTTGAGATTTCCAAACATCATTTCACTGATTTGATCTAGAGGGTTTATTAATAACTATGTTAAAATGTATGCTAGAAAGTACCTCATTAGAGAGAAAGGGCTTTTATATTTTTGTTCAATAAATATCAAATGCAGAGAAAACCTTCAGAGGATTGAATAGATTTAGACAGTGAAATTTAAAGCTAGGTAAGCGTTGGTGTGGTGGGGCATACATGCAGTCTCAGCACTCAGGAGACCAAGGCACAGGCATGGAGACCATGGGATGGTAGCTGCATGGCCTATATGCTGAGTTCCAGTTTAGCCTGGCCTGCGGAGGAAGATCCTGTCCAATAAACAAAACCAAAAGATTGAGAATAGGAGAAATGTGGGTTTGTATCTTTAGCTCTGTATTTGTTTAACTGTAGATGGAAGGTTTGTGTCTTGGTAAGTTTGAGAAAGACATGGTTTAGAATGCTATTTATAAAGCCTGTCTTCTTTCTCCCATAGTCCATTAGTGAGGCTTTTTGTATTTCAGTTATTATCTTTGAACCATTAATATAGTGAGCACACTTTGTGCTCATAAAATAAGCAAACTACCTTGAGGTTTATAAAGGAAAATAACAAAAATTCTCTTCTCTTTATCCCTCTTCCCCGTTCCAGCAAACATGGAGACCTCTCCTGTGCTGACCCAGACCAAGCTTGCCATTTAAGTTGCCTGCTGCTCTATGCTCATTAATCTTTTCTTACGACATCACGTGTATCTCTGCCTTCTTCTATTTTTCATGAAGGATTCCATGTTAGTAATAGGTTTATTTGGGAGCTACTCAATGTTCTGATGACATTGCTTAACAAATACATAGCTTAAACAGAAAATAGATCACCAAAAAATTTGTGATACATAGAGTTTCCTACTCTTTGATTTCTGTGTGGTAGGAATGTCATAACTGTAATCACAATGAAATGTCTGGACTGCCCTAAGAAACTAAAAACAACAGAGGCTACACACACACACACACACACACACACACACACACACACACACACACA
>LOJH01007122.1:20122-30654 GCA_001685095.1 Ellobius talpinus
CACACACACACACACACACACACACACACACACACACACACACGCAGACATATACACAGAGAGAAATTATAAACATAAAATAATAAACAATCTTCTTGTTAGAAGTCTGGGCTTTCCAGTAATCACGCAAGGCAGTAGAGGCAGCGATGCCTCAGAGTAGCAGCAATAGTGCTACACCCAGCAGAACCTTGTCCCGAAACCCTAGTTGGAACAGTGAGGAAATGCAGAAAGGACAGACATATATATGTGAATGACAGATTCAGGTGCCTGCGGTACTCTGATGCAGTGCAATCAAAGAGACAACAAACAGGAAAACCCTTGTGTTTATTAGTGTCAGGACAGAGGGAGGGGTTAGCTACTCTGTGAGAACTCTGTAGGCTAGCTGTCATGGGGTACAAACGTCCCTGGGAAAAAGCTGCAGTTACTAGTATTTACAAGTGCTGCCAACATTTGAACTCAGATCACAGGAACACTGGCATGTCTCTGAACTTAACCTGATAGTGGGTGAGCTTAGGCTAATACCCCATTAGTCTAACTTATTGGCCATACACATATACACATGGCTATGCCCTTGCCAATGACACACATTCACTGGAGTCTTCCTCAGCTTAAAAAAAGTGAGCATGCATGGAGAAAATCATGGTAATTTAAATACGCACACCAGTGATTATAGAAGGTCCTGTTTACCAGAGTCCTGAATGATACTGCTGTGCACTAGCTCTAGAGGTGAAAGAGTAATAGCTCTCAGTTTTCACCTGTAGAGAAGAAAGTAGCAGCCGGGTTGTGGTGGCACATGCCTTTAATCCCAGCACTTGGCAGACAGAGGCAGGATTACGAGGCCAGCCTAGTCTACCAGAGCTAGTTCCAGGACAGGCTCCAAAACTACAGTGAAACCCTGTCTTGAAAAAAAATGAGAGAGAGAGAGAGAAGAAAGTAGCTACAATTCTATTCTTTTCAGGCATCTCTATGGGATTGAAGATTCTATTCTTTTCAGTCATCTCTATGAAATTTTGTACTTTATGTTGAGATGAGTAAAAGTGTAGCTAGCATTTAAAAGAATATTGACCTTTTAATAAGCAAAACTAAGCCATGTACTTGTTCTCTCATTCAGTGGAGATGTTGAGATTGTGTTCAACTGATCCAAATAACCTAAGAATACCAGCTGCAAGAGGATGGAATTTGCATAATCTTGTACAATAAACCCATAACCTACAGACAGTGGCCTAAGGCTGGATAGTTATGAGAAAGAAATAAACTTTTATTTTATTTGAACCATTGAATGTTTGGAGCATTTCATTGCTGCAGCCTTGACTTTAGTAGGCTCCTGCAAATGGGTAGCACATCCAAAGCCTACAACACGGCTGTAGGGAGTTAGAAAACACATGGTTATTATCCAGACACATCCATATGCATGGTAACATGTTTGCATTTAACCATTAGATATTGCTAAAGGATGCTTGCTCTGATGGATGTAAATCCAAATAAATCAAGAATATGAAAACCTTTATCTGCTAAACATAATCCAAATCTTGGGAGCAAGTGATGACTGCCCATTCCTGTGTGACTTGTTCTGGAAAATCTTAAGGTGTAGTCATGAGGTGGAAGAGACAGCGTAGGGAGGAGAACTCCAGTGCCTATAGACCAAAGAACTCTGTCCAAGTACAGCTCATGGACTCAGTAAGTATGCTGAAGTTATTTCAGGAGCATGGGTGATTCAAGAGTAACTATTCCACATGGAAGTATCATTTTCAGCATGCCTGACTCACTACCACCTGCAGTGCAGAAGTGTCTCATTTCATTCCCGGTATGGCTGATTCATGAGCACTTGGAGCCCAAAACAAACCCAATACTCAGTGATTGTTCTCTTATACAGCACACCACCGTGGGCATGGTGAACATCTTATAAACTTCCCTCTTCTTCTAAAGGGAGGATTACTACCAGAGACCTAGCTCATGACTGTGTTTCTGCTTTCTTCTTTATCATGACTGTGGGGCAGGTTCTTTTTCAGGCCACCATAGCTATCTACTTCATCATAGTGACGGTACATCAAGGCCAGAGAAAAGAGCAACACAACATCCAGCAAACGTCTCTTTCTTCCTTCAATCAGATGCTATTTGGAATCCAAATGGAAGCATTGCTAGTCAGTGTCCTTCCATGCACTTTAGCTTTGCAGTTTCCCTTTTAACTGCTGCAGAGGAGAAACACAGCTGGAGATACTGTCTTTTGAAGGGCCACTTAAGAACTTCCCTTCAACATCATCAATAGAACAGCCCTCATTAGGAAATAAAGCAAACACTTTTTTTTCTACACCAAGTAAAATTTTAACTGTCTGTAGTCAATATCTTCTCTTCTATATAGAAAGAGATTATGTCTCTCTCTTTAACAACACACTTCAGTGTGAAATCGCAAACAAACCTGGGGTAACAGTACTTACATACTTTAATTTGTAACTTGAGTTAACCATGCAATTTTACATTCAAAACAATTTGTCCCATTTTTTCATGTCTACGAGGGCAAAATTAAGGCATGGATAAAGTAGTAATGAAAGCAAGAAGTAAATCAGCTAAGGTCACATTTGATTCTAGGCTAACTTTATACACTAATGAATTCTGGCAATCTGTAATAGCTTCATAACCTAAATAGGTCAACAGCCTGAAACACAATAAATGAACATCAGCACAGGATATAAAGTCAATATATATCAGGTCAATATAATGCTTGGGTCTCAGTCTTTTAAATCAGTTTCACAACTCAAAATAAGTCACTGTGGGTAAACATTAGGAAGTACCGGGCAGTGGTGGCACATGGAGCTGAATAATACTTGTCAATGGCTTTAAATAATACCTGTCAATGGTTCTATTACTGAATTTACTACAAAAAATCATATATTTAGTACTATATAATGATCATATAAACAAGAAAAAATAAAAGTACTAATTTTGAATTTAAAAGAATTGACAAATTTTAAAGCCTATTACTCTAGATGCTAATATTGCAGTTTTCCCAATTACTTCTAGATGGTGACTTACATATGGTATGGCTTGTGGTTGTTCCACTTCCATTACCCTGCAGCTTTAAAGATTTTCCTTTGCTTTAATAGGAAATAATAAGTATTTCCCAAGAAAGTTGCTATATGGTTATTCCCAAAGACAAAACTTTGCTACACTCACAATTTTGGATTTTTATGCATCAGGTTATACCTATGAATAAGAGTAATGACCATAAATGTAGGAACCATAAGTATAGCAACCATAATCAGAAGCAAGAAAGCAAGTGTAAAAGTCCAAGCAAAGAGATGCAGAGAAAATGAGGTGTCTTCTTATGTCAGCTTGTATAATGGCCACCTTGTTAGCAGGTCCCATGAAAATAAATAACTTTGTGCAGGTAGATGCATGAGTGCTTTGAAAATCACTTCCTTCATGGTCAGAATTCAGTATTAATCTGAGTAGCAGGTCTCTATTATAGTTATATGAAAGGTTTTCCTTGATATCACAGATTAAAATACACTAAATTTATTTTATATAGGCAATAGTAATATTTTTCTAGGATGATACATGGAGCACTGTAAGTAGAAAAGAACTAACATTTTGGTTGTCATTTTCTTTTCGTGACATAATGTCTCACATATTCTTGAATTTAACTCTGTAACTGAGGGTAGCCTTGAACTCCTGATGTTCCTTTCCTTTCCAGTGTGCTGAGATTAAACACCTAGGCCTCCCAGACCAACAGTGAAAGCCTAACTATTATGATGAATATAAGGAAATTGCAAATTGAGTTAATATTATTTTAAATTACATTTTAAAATTTAACAATAAATTTAGTTGAAAAAAGCTTTTCTATCAATGAAGTGCTTAACAATATTACTATAATAACTAATTTATTACATTAATATAAAGAAAGTTACAGGTTTAAGCAATATACTTTAGTCCAAATTTCTTACTTAACATTTAGGAAGACAAAAACCCAAAAAATTTGATTGAAGTTTCCACAATTAGAACCTTGATTCTACATCATAATTCTAACTCAAGTTCAATTATCACTATTACAGAACCCTTTTGCTTAGCTTTTCTGGCTGTTAAAATTTATTGTTTTAACAACTGAGACTTGCAAAAATATGAATAAATGAAAAAAACAAAAGATGCTTAAGAAAAACCAGGAGCCACACTATCTGAAGCCATGCACAGTATAGTAAATTAGCTACCTAAGTATCCCAGACACTTGGAAATATTTAATGTGTCAAACATTATAGTGCCCTTATGTCAAAGCAACATTGACTTCATTCTCCTTTCCCCAAGGCGATCTGAATAAGAATAAACAAAAGCATACTGGCAAGAGGCTGTGATGCTTTTTAAAAGCAATCTTATCTCTGCATTGGTACTTAAATTGCTAAGCCTCTGGATTGCTTTTCCAATTTATAGGCTTGTGAGTTTTCTGCAACACTCATGCAGAGTATACATCCTGTAGACATTGCATCTAATTCACCTTTTCCAAAGGGAATTTATGTAATAATTCAACCAATCCTTTCCTGGGCTCACTTAGATGGCATGGATCAGTGGATTACAGGGAATTTAAGTCTAAGTCCAGATGAAAATCTGTTTATGATTTAGCACACTAATGGTGAATTAGTCTTTTAGGGGAAGGAGTGAAGGGGAAAGATCAGTAAAACTTAGAGAGATTGTGGGCATTAAAGAAGGAATGCCTTCTTTGAGAAATAAAATACCGTTTGGTTAGAAGCTTTTATAGAAAGCATACTAACTCTCTGAAGGCGAGCACTTTAATAAGGATAATCACACACAATTAAGACAGATGAATGGGGCATTATCAGGAAATGGCACCTATGAACTTTAGAGAAATCCTTGGTGTCTAGAATATGGAAGTACATGTTTCATTTCTTACCACTTTTTGATAAATTTACCTCAACTATTACTCTCTAGTAATATTATTATGTATATGCTGCAATTGAGTTGATTAATAAAAACTATGTGTTACCCTGTAGTTCTTGCCTATAAGGAGAGTATATATTAGTTAATGATGATGGAACTTTTTTGAATGACAAACATGATTTATCTTTCAATGTCTTTAACAGAAGGTATCATAACACATAAGAATTGCTATAGTTTTCATTGGGTGGAAGCTCAGAAGGATTATTGTGATTTCAACTGGGTGTGACACCATGATACATGGTATTATATCCTGAAATTAAATTCCCTACTATATAAAATCTATTAACATAGAAATTACACATACACGAACTTGAGCCAACTTCCACTAGCCTGGAACATTTTGTCAAGTAGATTAGCATTTAAAAAGAAAGGTCTGAGCTTATTTTATCTCTATGTGTTGGTTTAACTAGGCTCCAAATTAATTTAAAAGTTTATATAGCAAACTAGGACAACTTATGCCTGAGGACAGGAAGTCAAGCAAGATGTGGATCTTGGCAATGTAAGCAGCTTATCTCTGTGAACAGCCCCATTTATTACCCTTCTGCATTACCAATTTCACCTCCTCATAATAACCTGACTGTTTCTTATTCCCCTGAACATATACACTAAGTCCTTTCCGAAAAATTTAATGTCTTTGTTTAAACATTTCATGGCTTAGTCCAATATTGAAATCACAGCTTGTCAATTTGCTTCACTTTGCACAAATCCTCCTCTGTCCTTCCACTCTTAAAGGGCTAAGAGCTAAACTTTGCAATGACGCATTACTTCTAATATATTCTGAATGTCTTTTCTCTCTGAATTTGAGCAAAAGATATAATTGAGTTCCTGGCTACCAACTAATTAAATACTTAAATGTTATGATAGTTTAAAACTCTTGTGTTAGTTCTTATATAATATATTGGTTGAAAATAGGTAAGTTTTACAATTCACTTCTAAATTCGTTTGTTTACGAATGCCTTGTAATTTACTGAAAGGGAGAGATAGTCTTGGAATTAGGTATAAATATGAAAATGGAGAGATTTAAACATCCAGTAGTATAATATTTAACAGAGAAAATATGTTACAGATAGAAATACTTTTCTAAAGGTGTGAAAATGATAATCTATATAAGGAAAAGGGTTGATTAAAAGTAAAAGAAAAATATCAATTAAATTCAAACTGACTACAATGTTTCATGGAAGGATTTGTGAAGCAAATTGTCACAGGAGCACATGAAAGGTTAGGGGATATCTTTCTTTTGAGGAACCTGAGAGTGTATGAGTCATTTGGAGAACATTTTTTTTTTGTATCTGACTTAGGTACATCAGAGATTTCCATATCAAATAGTTGTCTGATTATTTCAAGAAAAAGATCAGCTATGCAACTGACCTATGTTATATCTCCACACTTGATGCGGATCTACACTACCTCTGTTACCTACTTATCTTCTGCTAAAAGTTAGTGATTGTGTAGGCAGAATTATTATTAATCTTTTCTTAGAAATTTATTCATAGTACTTGTAAGTTCTATGTAGTAAATATTTTTCCTGATATTTTATGTGTATGAGAGCTTTGCCTACATTCAAATTTTTACAACATTCATATGCTTGGTGACCTTTGCAACAATTGCTCCAAAAATAGCTAATATTCATATTTTTCACTTATACCTCATGTGTTCAGTTCTGTTCATTTGTGATTTTTGTCTCCATATGTTTCCAACAAGAGACTGGAGATATCTCATAAAAATAACTGAGTGATATACTTGAAAACTTTAGGAAACCGAGAACAGATAACACCATAAAATATAGGGATGAAATTCTTTGCATCAAACCAATGCAAAGAATCAAGGAAGTGGATATTTTCTTCTCTGAAAAAATATCAAAAATTACAAACATTCAGCAAAATTTATGAAAGGGATGAGAAATAAGATTAGAAATTAAAATAGAAACATTACAACAGATAGTAGGGATATTTATAGACTAGTAAAAACAGAATTTAAAATCTTTAAGTTAACAAACTGAAAAACCTATAGGAAGTGAATAAATTTCTATACATATGCAATACACTGAAGTATAACAAAAATGAAGCAATTAATTTAAGTTGACCCATAGAATCCAATAAGACAGAAACAGTAATTAAGTGTCTCCCAGCTAAAAAACATCCTGGGGTCAGATGGATTCAGTATTGAATTCAACAGACTCTTTCAAAGAAGAACTGACACCAATTTTTCTATGGAGTAGAATCTGGGGAAAAATTTCTTAATTCTTCTTAGGTACTATATGGAAGTATTACCCTCATCCAAAACCAAAGACCCAACAATGATAAAAAAATATTGGACAATATCTCTGATCGACTCAGAAAAAGGCTTTCCAATAAAATACTTGCAGAACAAATTCATGGACAAATTTAAACGATTACTGACATGTTCAAGTTGACTTTATCCCAGAGATGCAGGGGTCGTTTGACACAAATAAATTTAATTAACATAATAAATGACAAACATTAAAGGATGCTAAGCTACATAATCATTGCAATAGATGTATAAAAATGTGTTTGGATAAATCCATTATCCCTTCATGATAAATGTGATGCAGAGACTAGAGACACAAAGAATATGTAATAACATTATAGGCAATTTAAAGGAAGACTACAGCTGTCATTATTCTCAGTGGAGACGAATACAAAGCATGTCCACAAATATCAAGCAAAAGAAAAGATGTCCAATCTTTCTATTCCTGCTCAATGTAGTTCTTAAAGTCTTAGCTAGAGCAATAAAACAAACATTTAAAAGTTTATTCTTATTTGCAAATGAAATTATTTTATACCTACAAGATTCTAAAGTCTCTAGGAGGAAAATTCTACAGTTGATAAATACTTTCAGCAAAATAGCAGAATTCAAAATTAACAAACAAATCAATAGCATTTATTATTTACAAAACAAAAAAAACATATCAAAGAAGAATTAAGAAAAGATAACATTTACAATAGCATCAAAAATAAATGAAATAACTTAGATTATATCTATGAAAATGAAAGACTTGTATCATAAAGCTTTTAAGGGACTGAAGAAAGAAGTCTAAAAATGATACTGGAAGGTGAAAAATCTACCTGGCTCATAGATTTGTAGGATTGATATCGTAAAAATAACTTCCCTACAAAAATCAACTAACAGATTCAACACCATCCCTGTCAAGGTGAAAAATTATTCTCAAACTTCATAATGCATTTTTTTTAAAAAAAAGCCCAAGATAGTTGAAATAATCATGAATAAACTGTTTTATTAAAGAGTTTAACTTTTGAGGTTATACGATTCCTGATAGTACAGCATGGTACTGTCATTACAACTAAATACATTGGTGTACTGAATAAAATTGAAGAATTGCATGTAAGTCAAAATACTTATGGATGCATGACCTTTGGTAAAATGTGGTAAAAATGCACAATGAAGAAAAGAAAGCATCCCAACAAATGAAGCTGGTCAAAGTAAATAGTTTCACACAGAAGAATGAAGCTATGTTCTCATCTTTTATCCTTTATGAAACTCAACCTCAACTTCAGCAAGGACTTTAATAACTATTAATCTGAACTGGATAGAGGAGAAAGTAGGACATACATTTGAACTTACAGGCATAGGAAAGAACTTTCCGATCAGGAGGATCTTGGTTGAACAGGTGATAAGACAAACAAGTGACAAAGGGGAAAACATGAAATTAAAATGTTGATATAATGCATCATTTCCGTGAAAAGGTATTCTACAGAATGTTAAGTATCTTTAAACTATGTACCTGCAGAGAGTTAATATTTATATTATATAAAGAACTAAAAGCAATTAAATATGTAATATACAATACCATTCTTAGGTTTATGGACCCGATAATATATGAAATAGGGCATGGAAATAGAGAATTCTCAAAAAATATAATGTAAATGGCTGAGAAATATATTAACAAAATGTTCAACATCCTTAACCATTAGAAAATATGTTAAAACTTCTTTGCAATTTCATTTTACCACAGTCAGAACAGCAGATAGAAAAAAGGAAGGAAGGAGACAGAGAGAGAGAGAGGAAGAGAAAGAAAGAAAAAAATGACATAAGGTACTAGTGAGGATTCAGAGAACATTTACTGCCGATTAGAGTACAAATTCGTATAGCCACTAAAAACATCATTGTGACAGTTCTTCCAAAAGATGAAAATAGAAGTACCACAAGAACCAGTTATAGTACTTTGGGTATATACTCAAATTAGTTTACAACCTATAATATAGATACTTGCTCATGCATGTTCATTGCTGCTGAAATCACAATGGTCATAGAAATGGAAACAACCTGGATATCCATTGGCTGATAAATGTGGTGAAGTGCACAATAGGATGTTATTCAGCTTTTAAGAGAAATACATTATTTTAATGTATAGCTAAACACATGGCATTGGAAACAATTAGTCTAAATGAGGTAACTCAGACTCAGAAAGACAGGCACCACATACTGTTTCTCATATATGGATGCTAACTTTTATGCTTTATATATGTATGCCATATATATATATGTATGTATATATATGTATATATATAGTACCTAGTATCCTCAGAGGTTAGGTAACTATTCAGTGTACATGGAAGAGGAAGGGACCTCTCAAGAAAAGGAAACGAACTTGTACCATACAAAAAGAGAAAAATAACAAGAATGGTTAAAGGGGGTGAGGGATGGGAAGGCATGGTAGAGGCAGAATTTTGGGGTGGGCAAAACCAATACCACAGGCCTTTTATAATGTTATGAGGAAACCTACCACAGTAGAAGCTCCCATATATGTAATTTCAATTAACTCACCCCATAAAGAAGTAGCACTACCTCAGCAAGATGCCACGTATTACCAAATAAACCAAACACCCAGGTTGGGTTGCTTCTTTTTGAGCTTCTGGCCATTGGATACCCCATATATGTCACAAACATTGTGGATTAATGTCGATGCTTTTTGGGGATTAATAGTTTGATAGTAAGACCTTATTGCTGAAGACATCACATATTGAGTCAAAGAACATGGAAAACTTAGACTGGTACTCAAATTCTTCATCCCTATTGCATAGGCTTCATAGTGCTATGCATCTACTGAAGGGAGGAATGATAATCAATCTCACCTAGCTGTGAACAATCTGAACTACAATAATGACTTACCTGGCACTATATGGCCACTGGTGCAATAGTAGCATGGATGTTATGGGAGCAACACATCACTTCCTGATTCGATTTAAGACCCTTTCATAAAGATGGAACCCATAGCTAAAACTACCTGGGAAGCCAAGAATCTGGGAATAGATATGTCACAGTCTATAAAGAAAAGTCTAGTACTGTTCTTCTGCTAAATGGATACAGCAATAAAGGGACTCCTAATGGCTTATTGCTATTCCATGTGTCACTACATTGTCTAACTCTTATCAGAGAAGTTTCTTCTTCATATAGTTGTCAAATAAGAGAAAAAGCCACTACTCATCAATGGGCAGAAATAAGAAATTTGGAATACTCAACCCTAAATAGAATGTTTATTTCACCACCTCTCTTTAAGGCTCAGGGATCTATTTGTGTGTGTGTGTGTGTGTGTGTGTGTGTGTGTG
>LOJH01007123.1:0-31438 GCA_001685095.1 Ellobius talpinus
GACATCCACAGGTCCTCTTTCTCTCACACACACTAGGTCAGAAGGTGACATCCATATGAGTCTTCTCACAGATCTGGAAGCATCACATGATCTCTTCTGTGCCACAGCAATCTGTATCTCTCTTTTCTTACATCAAATGTGTTCCATCTTTTCACTCACATTTTCTCTCATTATTCCCCATTAACAAAACTATCTCATCCTATAACCATCTGTCTGGCTTGGTCAGATAATGAGGTATTTCTCTATAAATGGAGTGGACACGGGGGAGGAGGAAGTTGGGTTACACATGGTACTCAGCAGGTAGAACCTCCATCTGATAGTACTAGGGTGGCTGTTCTGATGGGCATTACACCATGGAGGACTGAGGAACTTCAACATCTCTTATAAACTAAGCTACTACTTTAAAACATCTTTCCAAATGAATTTTAAAGCACAGGTCCTGCAGAAATCTGTGGAGTTCCTGGAGACGTTAAGATTTCCAAGTTAAAGGTCTTTTATATTGAAATCACTTTTTAATTTACAAATTGTCAGGAGCTAATAATAAATACAACACAATAGTAAAATCCTAACTCTGAGTGCCCTTCCCATCTCTTTCAAACAGGCAATGTTGCCCAAATTGACTTCCAGCTCTCTATTTGGCCAAAGACAGCCTTGAACTTCCAGTTCTCCTGTCTCCAGTCTCATGAGTTGGGATTCTGTGCTAGGGATCCAGCCCAGGTCTTCACGTGCACTAGGCAAACACTCTACCAAGGGAGCCCCAGCCCTAACTCTATTACTGGTTTTCTAATGAATTTTACTGGCCTTTACAATCAAAGCAACCATAGAATATTTAGGTATCTCATACACTTTTGACTACTAATCACATCAAAATTCTTAACCCGGTTAAGAATCTCCTTTGATATAGAAAGAAAATCATGCAAAATGGGCAAGAAAGTCTCTGGAGATACAAAATCCATTAAGTCATTCAGGAAAATCAGGATCAATCAATTCTGAAGGCAACAAAAGTGTCTAATAATTTTTTTCAATGATGAAAATTTATCTAATGTTATTTTTGTTTTAGAAGTAAATAAAATGAAAAATGTGTACATACTCAGTCATTAATCCATTTTGTGGTTTTTGTCTATCATTTTTTAAGTCAAGAAAATATTTTATATGATAAATATTCTTGTGTAGACTTAATTGTCATATACAATGTGACATTTTATTATTATAAAATTTTATTTTTCACCCTGGCTGAAGCTTAACTCTTCTCTGTTCCAAATAATCTTTATGTTGGTTTTAAGTCTTGCTGGGAAGAATAGTGTTTCCTTTTTAAATTTTATGAGTTATTTTTGTTCAACTGTTTTTTGATCCAAGTGTTAAAATGCTTCTGCTTTAAATCAGTAGTATAGTAATCATTATACTTGTTAGATTTTTATCTGTATTGTATTATATATTATATAGGCACAAAACACAGCACATATCATATGCTGATTCCTGGCACTTGCTGATCAGTAAAACTAGTCTAATCAGTGAGCTGAAGGTTCAAGAGAGACCCTGTCCCAAAAGCTGAAGTGGATGGCTTCTAAAAAATGATAACACCTGAAGCTAACATCTGGCTTCCACACACACACCCATACATGCATATGTGTATTCACATATGCACCCTTCCCCCCAAATTTATATATTATGCAAAGCATACATCTGCATGCACACAACACAATCCTTCCTATTGCTCCTGGATTTGGGGGAACACTTACATTTTCTTGCTTTGGTTTTTAGTTATTGAAACACTGTCTTGCTGTGTAGCACAGGCTGGCTTTAAATTTGCAATCCTGGTCTTCCTGCCTCCGTCTCTTAAGAGCTGGGATTGTAGATATAAGCCACTATGCTGGTCTTAAATATTTGTTTTAAATGAGAAATGTTATATATTTTATATTTATCTGCTTCCTCCCCATCCCCCAGAAACCAGGTGCTGAACCTGCAGAAGAAGACGAAGCCACGAAAAGAGTCGATCCTCTCCACCAGCTCATTCTTCTCTTCAGCCGCACTGCCTTAACAGAGAAATGGTATGGTGGTGGTGGGGGGGTTAATAGAAGTCCTAGGAGACACTGATAAAGAAATCCACATCTAAGTCTTGTCTGTCATTTATTTATGTCTCAGTTACATCCTGTTCTTGTCAAGAGAGGGAGTAATTCACCAGTGTGATCTGTCTGACATAAATCCATAGATCAGCATTCATTCATTTTTGGGGGGTAGGTAGTGGGAGCTTTAAACCCTACCAGTGAGGAGCTGGAAAGATGGTTAGTCAGTAAAATAATTGCCTTGCAATTATGAGGACCTGAGTTCTATTCCATAATTCACATAAAAAGCCAGACACAGTGGTGTGTGTATGCAAACCCATCACGGGGGAAGGAGAAACAGCAGGCTGATTCTTGGGGTTCGCTGTCCAGAAAACCTGGTCTGCTTGGTGAGTTCCAGGTTCAATGAGAGACCCTATCTCAAAAAGCCAAAGTGGATGGTGTCTAAGAAGTGATAACAGCTGAGGGTGACCTCTGACCTACACACACACACACACACACACACACACACACACATACATATGTGTTCTCACATATACACCTCTCTCCCCAAAAGAACTATCAAGAAATTCTGGGATTTCTTATTTCTGTATTAGGCTGATTTTATTGATTCTGAGTCTTACAAAAGGTTTTCTTTTATAAAGCACTGTCAAAAATAAAACAAACTCGTAAAAAACAAAATTCATTGCTAAGAATGCATGGAAACTAGTGAGAGTGGCCTTCAGCGTCCCTATAGAGAGTATCTCCCACTTCAGTGAGGCTTAGGAAGCCATTAAGTACTGGGTGAGGCCTTTGGTAGCATCTCTCAGATCTGTTTCATGAATTTTGCCCACCTTTCTTGCCTTCTCTCTTGGTTCTACAAATGCACCGAAGCTTCAGAGAGCAAACTCCTGTAGAGTTACACAAAAAAATTGCACCCCGGAAGCTCCAGTGAAGATGCCTTGGCTTTGTCTTCCTACTGGGGGACTTAAGGGTATTGGCTCTGTGGGAGGGACATCCTCAAGGTTATAGAACCTTATTTCCTACCCTTAGCCCCAGGTCTTAACCTTTCTCTTCAGACCCTGGGAGATCATTTAATTATCATATTAAAATTAAAAATTACATATCTACATGAGTCTTCACACAGATCCAAAAGCACCATGTGATCTCTTTGTATGCCACAGTAATCTGTTTCTCTCTTTCTTAACATTGAATGTGGTCCATCCTTTCACTCACGTTTTCTCTCTCTTATTATTCCCCACTAACAAAACCATCTCATCCTATAAGCATAGAACAACTCTCTGTCTGGCCTGGTCAGGTAATGAGGTCGTTCTCATATGTGAAGTTGGGACCTACTATGATATGTTTATAAATGTTGGTCACTCTTTGATAGAAACTTGATTGTTCACGCAGTAATAGTTTCCATACTTCCATAGCAATATAACAGTGAGTATATTTAGTCCTGTTTTGAATTTTGAAAGTCACCATTCTTCTGGCCATCTTATTATTTTTAACTATGACATTTTAGCTTGCCGAGTCTTTCCTTAAATGTCAATATCACTGTGCTGTCAGAAGCTCTGTGCCACCTCAGTTTGCCTTTGCTTCCTTTTTCTTCCCATTTTGTAGTTTGAAGAAAGTTAGTCATTCCATTTGTGAGCAGTTGCATGTATGTAATAGGCCAGCTTGAAAAACTCTGCTATACAGTTGGGGGTGGGGGTTGAAATCTGCTAAAGCTCTTTACAGCTTTTGCTTTCTGATTGTAAAATGGTTTGTTTTTGAATGCTACTATTACCTAAGTTCTGTGTTCATTTTATTGGAAGAAAAGAATATGTGTTGAAAAACAGCAGTTACTTTATATGGGTATCTTTTTCTACATATGACAAGCCTTCTACTTAAGAATTGATCTTTTCCCCCTTGTCTTCACAGCAAACTGGAGGAAGATTTTCTATATATGGCATATGCAGATATTATGGCAAAGGTAAATATAAATCTTGGTTTTAATATTTAATAAATCTGAACTATTTTTACTTATTAGATGGTAAGAATCTGCATAAAAGATATTGTTAAATCTTATAAACATGAAGTGCGTAGAGCCCCAACTTTGCACTGCTTTCAGGAATTTCTGCTCTGGCTTCCTGGATTGCTCAAGATCATTTTCTGTTTAACACTTTATGAATGGGGAATTCGCTAGTTTCCCATATGTTCTTTCATTTAGCTCACACTCATTAGACATCAAGGTCCTGGAGATAATATGATGAAAAATGTTTACATTATGTTCTTGTAGAGCTTAACATCTGATGGGCAACAGGAGTCAAATAAGGGGCTGGAGAGATGGCTCAGCAGTTAAGCTCACTTCCAGGGGTCCTGAGTTCAGTCCCCAGTCCCCACATCTACCAGGCAGCTCACAACCACCTGTAACTCAAGTTCTAGAGGATCCAGCACCCACTTCTGCTTCTATGGCTCCTGCATGCACATATATTTGTACATACACATAACATATAAATAAAAGATAAAGTAAGTCTTTAAAAAGTTGAAGCAGTTATATTAAAACTACTAATTAGGGCTTAGAGAGATGGCTTTCTGGTTAAGAGCACTTGCTGCTCTTGCTGAAGTCTGGAGTTCAGGTCTCAGCACCCAACTCAGGTGTTTCACAAGTGCCCATAACTCCAGTTCCAGGTTATCCAATACCCTCTTCTGGCCTCCAGTGGTATATGCATACACATGTAGATGCACACTCATACATAGAAACAAAAATTTAAAACCTGGTAATTAAATGGTAGAGGAACTATTGAGGGTATTGTGGATAAGTTACTTAGGCAGTGGTGAGGCTTCTTGGGAGTCCTTAACTGTGGAAGGGCCAGGACTAAATAGGATAGCAGTATTTGCTGCTATTTTATTTGTCTTGCTTAGTAAGAATAGATACATATACAAAATGGGAGTCCCATTTCTTCTGAGATTTCAACCTTGGGTGCCATGCTGACAGGAGAGCTGCAGAGTAATCAAGGTGTTGATTGAAGAGGAAAGAAGATAGATCAAATCTAGACATGTTAGGGATGAACTCTTATGTGGAGGTGTATTATAGTTTGATAAGAAAGGTAGATACTTATATTAATCTGTATTATTCCCTTAAGAACCCACATGCTCTTTCTTGTGGTCAATATAAAAAAGAACAAACATAGATAGAAGTAACTTACCAAGTCATACTAGCTACTGACTGACAGCCTCAGGATGAAATCGAGCACTCTGCCTCCTGAGCTCATGCCTCCACCTTCCTTCCCTCCTCCCTTTGAGTTCTATTCCTAGCCACTATCTTCTCCTTTGCCTTCTCAAAGTCTGAGAGCTGAGAATTAGCTAAGGATATTCTGGTGGCCCAGTAGAATGGAATAGTCAAGTTGTGTATGTTCTATGTGTAAATAATAATCTTGTTAAAAAATGTACTGCTTCCTTCCTTGGATGAAGTATGATACAAATGAACTTAAAGGAGTTAGAAGAATCTTGCTAATGCAATGCATTACTGCAATCAATGCATTACTGCTTTGTGTTAATTTTAAAGAGCATCAGCTGTGTGCATCTGTGTTAATTAATACATGTAATGGCAGGCTACAGAAGTAAGGGTGGTTCCCTGTACTGAAGGCTTGCACTTGGGTTTGAATGAGTCAAGTGCACAGACAGGTAGTTTGTTAAGTGTGAGATCCTTCATATGAACCACATAAACACCTCTGTTGGGGATAAAATTGACCATCTGTTCTTTGAACTTTGCAATAGGCAAATCTCATAAATATAATATAGTTTTATTTTAGCTCACCTATTCACTGATGGTGTCATGTATGTTTTATATCTACTGTTTTCAATAGTGCTCAAGAAACATTGACACACATCACTTGGAGTTTCGGTTAAACAAACATCTTGCATTTTTCTCCCTCATCATAGTCTCCTCTACTTTTTTCTCTCTCAAATCAGAGTTGTCACGATGAGGAAGACGATGACGGTGAAGAAGAAGTGAAGAGCTTTGAAGTAAGATGGATATTTCTTGAATTGCCTTTTCTCCATTTGGAGACAGTGTTTCATGGCTTATAATGGACTTTTATGTTTCTTGCTTCATGGCTTATTGCAGCTTATTGTATCTAGGAACTGCATGTCAGAGCTGGATGGACAGACCTGAGTCCTAATGTTTGCTAAGATAAGAGCAAGGAGCACAGAGCAGTTGAATACTACAGTAAAGCCCATATGTCCAGAATGAGTGCACCTGGCAGCCCACAGAGATGAGACCATTTCAAATTACTCACATCTTAGGGATGCTATGGTCTGTAATTGCCAATAGACACATGAGGGAAAATACCTATTGAAGAGCAACATGGCATCAAGTTTTCAATGATTCCATTGGTTTTGGATATTTTCATTCCTGAATCAATTGGCCTCCTGACTTCTGCCCAATAAGGTCACTCATTCGGTACACATATGTAAGTGGTTGCCATGGTGCAGTTTGCTTGCATGAAGTAGAGGCCGCATCTTTTCTAGGATAGATTCCATTTCATGATTATTTTCTCAAGCATTCTCAACCTTTAAATACTGCCTATTGTTTGAACTACTGCTTAATGTTAATTAACATTAAAGAAAGTTCATTTCATTCCCCACTTTGCTTATAGTGTACTCTTGCTTCCTTAGGAGACTAGCTAGCTGTTGTTAACTACCAATTTCTGATTTACTGTATTTTTTTAAGAAAGAGAAATAAGGTAGAAGAAAATGGAGATTAGGTTTTTCCTATTATATATATATGGACTTTATATATATATATATATATTTATATATATATGGACTTTGAGCTAGAAGTCTGGAAAAGTATGAGTAGCCAGCAATGAGTCCTTAATTCACAGTGGAAACACAACGTGTAGAACCAAGGAATGAACTTAGACTATTTCGTGACACTTCCAGAAATAATCATTGTGACCATCTCTGCAGCATTGAAGTCAGTGTATTAAACACAAACAACTAAACAAAAGAGCAACCTAATTTGAAAATGACCCATGACTATTGCTGGCTGAGCAAAATGCCCTAGGTTTAATTTCCTATACAATCCTTGCTAACATACGTGAGTTCTAGTCTTAAGTCCACCCTTGCATCAAGGGGCAGGTAACGTAGAACAGCCCTGAGCAGCAAATGACACTGTTTTCCTTTGCGGGTTATCCGTTGTCTCCAGAGCAGCTGTTCATTGCTATTTTGCTTCTTGTCCTCATCCTTCCTTAAGGTCACAGGATCCCAACGCAGCAAGGTAAAGACATGTGTATGTGTGTATCTGTCTGGGTCTGAGTTTCAGTTGCTTGTGGCATTTACCTGTATTGGACCCAAAGTCTTGGACTCTTTTGTAAGAAAAGATCTTCAGAATCATTCTGAGAGTTTGTAGTGCTTAGTATCCCTCCCTTGGTTTATTCTTCTTGCCATTTAAATGACTTGTGATTTGAAATTGTGTCCTCCATGCTAACTCTGAGCTGCATACTGTGCTGGATGAGTTTGGCCATTTAGTGGATAAACTTATCACTGGAGGCTCTCCTGTACAGAAAGGGCCTGGGCCTCATCACTTTGAACATTTCTGATATCTGTTTCCTTATATAAAGCATCCAGATATGGTCAGTGGTATTACTGGTGAAGTTAGTGAGGTTGGCAGTTTCTTTTCTTTTTTTTTCCTTTTGTTGGTCCTTTAATTGGTACCTGGAGTATAGGTATCATAATTTTAACATTGATTTTTGGCACTTCATTAAAAGAAAAGAACTCTAGATGACTATTTCTGCCTCTTGGCATTATAAATATTTCATCTGGAAATTCTGCAAATAGAAGACATTTTGACCTAGAATTGCAAGATGTTTTTACTTCGTATATTTTCTGTGAAGTTTGAATTTTATTTTCTTGAGGACATTTTTATGGGAAAGTTGATCATAAATATCCTGGGGAAGCAATGCTCTTAATGGCTTTATTTTTATTTGTGTGTGTGTGACTGGTATGAAGCCTCTATTTACAAGAAACAAATTGCAATGCTTTAGCTGACTGGAATATATTGTTCCTATTACACATCAGAATCATTGTAATTTTAAAAATCCAAGTGGATGAGAATATCAGTTCCAATCTCATAGACAACATAGTCCAGGGCGTATAGTTGACATCACACCTAAAAACAAAGTAAACTTCCATAAGAGATAGCAGTGACTCCAATAATAACTTCTTACATTTTGATTTTCACTTCAGGTAGAGCCCCTTGGAACTGTTAAATGATAGAAACATGAAGGAACCTTCTAACGTTAGCCAAATACTTGCTTTTCTGGTTAGCATGGGTTTCATGACTGAGCGTCCACTGACATCTGCACCAGGAGGAGTGGACAGGATGGAGCAGGATGAGGAGTATCTAGTCAGACAAATTATTTGGAAGACCGAATGCAGTTTCAGGGAGATCTAAAAGCCAATGGAATAGATTTCTAAGTCCAAACTTAGAGGCTTTGGGGTTATTCCTGGGAAGGGCTAGCCTGAAGGATGTGGTGTTCAGAGTGTGGGATGTGGGTCAAGGTGGGGAGAAGAATCACACAGCACAGAGCTGGGGCAGAGGGAAAGGAAGGCTGCCTTCAGGGCTAGAGGGATGGTCAAGTTCATCTGACAGTGGAACCTGATTCTTAATCCCCAAGTAGAAGTGGACTAGTAACTTTGACCAGCCCAGCCTGAAACAGAATTCTAAAGCTCCTAGAAGTTGCCACACATTCATAAGTAAAACAGTAGCCCATGTTTGGGGATTTTCACTTCCATACTGGTGGTTTTATGGTTTCTATGTGATTTGGGAGACTGATGCCTAATTCAGTAATATGCTGCTCTTTGTAAAATGCGTGCTACATGCGTAAGTGCTATTACATTTTCTCAGAGTTTAAAAATAGGTTGTATGCAATTCTGCACCTATGAAAACCATTTACTCTGAGGTTGCCTTGTGAGGCTACAAAAACGAGGGAAAGTTTAAGCACACAAGTGACTGATTACTTTCCTTATCTGTTTAGTGAGCCATCAGACTGTTTATGTGGAGATGTCCAGTTGGTTGACGGCATTTCTGTGTAATCTAATTGTGGAATTTTTCTTCTAAGTCAAAATGACTGAAGTATTATTTGGCAGTTTCAATAACTCATAGAATAAATTATGTTACATAAGCTTGGAAAGAGCAAAAAGTATGTGGGATTGGAATTTTATCCCAGTCCCTGGTGGCTTGTTAAAACTGAACATAGTTTCTACTCAAGTTCTTTGTGACATAGTTAGCAAAGACATCAAAAAGAGTACAGAAATAGCTCTGCCTTAAGAAATTCCCCAGATTGGAGAGATGGCTCAGAGGTTAAAGCACTGGCTGCACTTCCAGAGGTCCTGAGTTCAGTTCTCAGCAACCACATGGTAGCTCACAACCATTTGTAATGAGATCTGGTGCCCTCTTCTGGCCAGCAGGCATTCATACAGGCAGGCATTGTATATATATAATAAATAAATATATCTTTTTTTAAAAAAAAAAAAANTTCCCAGTGGCTAATTGAAGAAAATTTTTAAAAATCACAGAAAATAGCAAATGGGGACCAAAATGCCAACTAGTTTTCTTCTCTGTGCATCACCTGTGTGTTTTATTGGTGTGGTCCTGCTGAAGCTACTCTGATTTAACTATCAAGTTTAACTTATCAGTTTCCTGCTTTCTCTGTAATATAATACAAAACTGTTGGCTTTGCCCATTTAATACCACAATAGAAACCTTAATTAATCTTTTTTAGATCTGTGGGTACTTCATTATTAAAATCATAACAAAGACAATTAAATGTCAGAAAGTGGCCAGCGTTAATTAAAAAGGGAGAAGTATTGCTTCAGGTACTCAGCAAGTCAACTATTATAGCTGAATGTTTTATTTACCTTTTCAGATTTACCAAACTCCATGGAAACATTATTCAGATGGCTGGCAATATGACTTTAAGATAATGTGGGCTTGAGAGCCAGCACTCATTGGTTAAGAGGGCATACTGCTCCTCTTAGTGCAGAGGACCCCAGTTAGATTCCCAGCATCCACACCGGGCAGTTCACGACCACTTGTAGCTTCAGCCCCAGAGTGTCTGACCCCCTCTTCTGTTTTCCATGAGCAGATCCTCATGTGCTCATGATTCAATAAAGTCTTCGTTTGAAAAGATGATTCACTGAGCACCATTTTGTGGAAATACAGTTTTATAACCCACAGGAAAGATGAGTTGGTGAGGGTGGAGTGGTGAGAGAGAAGGGTAGAACACAGGCTTCTCTTCTGGCTTCCTTCTCACTTTCCAAGTAAGTTCCACCCCCTTTCTATTCCTTCCTAATTTCCAATTCAAATATAAATGCTCTCAGGTATCTCTGAGGTCTGGTTTTTTTCCACTTTAGATTTAGTACAATTTTTTGAGTCTTACTATTAAATTTTCCTGTGGCTGAGCTGGCATTCTGGTAAGGGTTTAGGAGTTTTGCATGCTTTTCCCTGGATGTACGTCAGACATAGCTAAAGATACGCCTTTTGTGATGCAATGTCCATACCAGTACGCATCTTATGGTTCAAAACATGGCACAAAGAATGGAGGAATCAGTTGAGAACCAAACTGTCTAATGGGATGATAATAGATAGCACTTTCCAATGATAGCATAACATATGCTAGGACCCCCTGAAGACCTAATTTTGAAGAACTCCAAGTTTTCATAGTTTTTAAAAACTGAATTGGATATAAGACATTCTTCCCCAAGTAACTACATAATTGAACTCTGAGTAGGTTTATTTAGCAGTAAGAACCATGAAATACCTAAGAGTTAGACGCAGAATTATGGTTTTAAAATGTTGATCTAGCAATTCCTTTATCAAGAAGATTAGAAATCTTTAACTCTTACCATGGAAGTCTCACACTTCTAGAATACAGACTAAACATCACAAATGAATCCTAAATGGCCAAGGGCTGAGGAGTTTGATGGAACACTGATGCAGTCTGCCAACGTCATTTATGTATCAACCTAGTGATCCCATACATTGTGTTGCTAGCCTGAATTTCCTGGTAAACAGAAACCACAGGCTTGTGTGCTAACATGTCATTTGGTTTGGGAGTGTCACAGGTCCAGGGAAATAAGAGTTAGAGACAATGAGAAATGATAGAAGGAAGAAAGGAAATACAAGAAGTAACCATAGCAACTGAACAGTACCATTGCTTTCTAGTGGTGGGATGCTCCAAAGAGGCTATGTGCATTTGGGTCAGTGGCTCCTGCAGGATGGGAAAAAGGATGAGTATTTCCAATGTTTCTTTGGGAAGAGAAGTTTATTTTTCTATGCCTCCTGGTATTTACTGGTTCTTCCAGCCAACTACCAGGAAGCCATGTTAGCCCCAGGTTGTCCAGAGTCCAGCACTGAAACCTGACTGTCTCTGTCATGCAGGGGTTTCCTTGGTGTGTGCTTGCAGTGGTAGCATCCAGATTTTATAATCACAGTCACTTCTAGAGCCTTCAGGGCTCAGAATCAAGTTCAAGATTTTGAGAGAGGAGTTTTTAGGAGGATATAGGATGCTAACCTCATATGAGGAAGCTCCTGGGAAGCATGGTCCTTTACATATGTATAACTCATACATATGGGGCACTTCTACTGCTGTGTAGAGGCCATTTACTTAAATTTAGAATGGCCTGTTTTAGTAATTTGACTTCATGTCTAAGCTTTTAAAAAGTAATCTTGGATAAAGTTTTTCCTTGACCAAATTTGTAGAGTAAATAAGAAAGAACAGACTCAATGAGAGCACAGACACTTGGATGAAACACCTGTGTTTGAATCCCAACTACACTACCTACATGTGTGAGCTGAAGCCTCAACTTCCCTGTCTACAACATGGGACAAATTACAGATATTACTGTACACAGGCATTTTAGGCATTAAATTAATCACTATATGAAAGGCTCTCCAAACACTGCCTATCATATGGCTATCTCTGTAAGGGTTTGGTGTTATTGTTGTGTTTTATAGATTTTTCTTTTCTCTAAAGAAAATTACAGAAGTTCATAGAGAGGGACTTTCACAGCAGAGTGAGCCCAGAGATGGCTATACAGTGCCAGATACCTGAGTGAGCCCCTGGGTGCTAGGTGGTCTTCAGCAGATCACGCTGCCTGCTCCGAGTCTCACTTCTTAGAATGAAGACCCTTGATCTGGAAATCTGAGGGTTATATCTATTTTTTTCTGAGTTTTCTGTTTGTACATACATGTTCTTTTTATTTCTGAGGACAGTTTCACAATTGCTAACAGCAAAGTAATTGGTCAAGGCAGCAGCAAATGTTTATTATTCTTTATCTGAGTACTTAGAGAAGATTGAGGAGAAAATAAATTTCTCTTGGTATAAATAAAAATATTTCACAGTAAAATAGTTCATAGAAAATAACACTTAGCTTCAGTATATACATATGTATCCTTTAATTTCATCATATGATGCTTAATGTATCATGTAGCTGCATGTAATACAGTAAGACAGAGAGGTAAAGTATTGCACACCACAGAGGAAAGAATTCCAACAATAAATTTAATCCACAAACCAAACCCATACCAGTATCTTGCCAGTGTGCTGTGAATATCAGCACATTTGATTCCAAGCTTTCTAGGAGCCAACTTGAAATTGCAATACTTGTTAATTAGATCAATAAACAGAAAGTCTTCTTTAAATGGAAACAGAATTTGTTTAAATTAAATGATACAGTAGAATCTATTCCCTGGGAACAAGTTGTGACCTAATGAAAAATGTCCTCAGCAATTCTGTCAAGGTAATTAAGATTGTGTGTGCCTTCTGAGGATAGATGCTAAGTGCACGCAAGGATGGAAGGAACCTGTGCATCCCTAAGGTAACCTGTAGAAAATTCCTTCTCCAAGCCAAGGGGATGCCCTCAGTTAGGAACTGGGAGCTGCATTGAGAACAGCCGTTAGTCCAGAATTAGTCTGTTTTAGAATTAAGAGCCATATCTGAGAACTGTGAACCATGAAAATCCTAGTTATAGAGCTGTGATCTCTAAAAGAATCAAAATGATGACTCAGGTGCTCAATCTAAAATAATCTCTAAAATAATCAAATCATGAGTCAATGCATCACTGAGTCAATGAGAAAGTACTTTAACTCCCTATTTTCCATAAATTAACATGGCATCCCATACCTTCATGGCCTGTGTTAGGTTTTTTCTCGTAGCCCGGAGAAGAGCAGCTTGTGGAAGGAAGGGTTTGTCTTGGCTCACAGTGGAAGGGCATAGTCTGTCATGAAGGGTCAGGCCTAGCAGCATGAGCACAAGGCAGCTGGTTGTATTGCATATGCACTCAGGAAGCCAAAAGAGGCAAATGCTGGTGCTCAGCTCATTTTCTTCTTTTTATTCAACTTGAGCCCCCACCTTTGGATGATGCTGTCTACTACATTCAGGGTGTGCCTTCCCTCCTCAGTTAAACCCTTCGGTAAACTTCCATAGATCTAACCATGGCTTTATATTCTTAGTGGTCAACATTTTCTCCTTTTGTCACACTTGGTCTGTGTGGTATTTTCTTTCGGCATTCAAGACTTTTTAAACAAAAGCAAGTAGGAAATGAAGGTAGTTTTAAATCAGTTTTATGCTCAAGATAAGACGTGTTGGCTTAATATTGCCAATTTAGTCTTTAGAATTGTTCTTCCCTAGTTTTTTTGTTTCATTTTGTTTTTGTTTTTTCAAGACAGAGTTTCTCTTTGTAACTTTGGAGCCTGTCCTGTAACACGCTCTGTAGACCAGGCTGGCCTCCAACTCAAAAAGGTCTACCTGCCTCTGCCTCCTGAGTGCTGGGATGAAAGATGAGCACCACCACCACCCTGCCTCTTCGGCCCATGAATGAACCTTTTTTTGTGGTGAAGAATAAATTCTACTGGCTAGACCTGCTAGGAACTGGTTCAACCGAGTTGGTTGTATTGTTTAACATATCTGTTCTAAATCAGTTCTAAAAATGCTGAATCAAGGGGGAACATTATTCACCTCCAAATCCAGGTAAAAATGATATTGGAAGAAGTGAGCAGTGAAATCACTCTGTGTCATAGATCTACCCTCAGAGTTTCCGGCATACTGGCCAGGGCACTGGCTCTGTGTTTATCTTGTCCCACTATGTTAGTGAGGCTTTAACTTAACCTTTTATTTCAGCAAAATATGCTTGAATTAAAACATACACTTTTTCTTTTTTGTTTTCATTAAATAGGGAGCCATAGAAATTGTGCCCATCCCATAGAGAGGTAGGATTCTGTGAAATTGTTGCAGTGTTTGAAAGTTCAGGCATAAAGAGAACGAAAGGTAGAGAATATCATACGGACTAAAATGTCCCATCTGATAATTATGATTTATTTACATTAATACAGTGCTGAAGTCCCATCTGGCTTTGTGCTGAAAGTAACTAAATATGCTTCCACAATGCCCTAGTTGTTAATCGTTCCAACTAGAAGGGATCACTTGCAATATTTCAAGTTATGATCACACCTACATGGTACCATGGTGTCACACTATTTAATCCTGTCTGATATTCATTCAAATTTTCTTGAACACTTCCAAATTCCTATACATCATGTATAATATGCTAGATAATTGCTGCTTTGTGGTTACAACAGGCTTCTATCCTCATATAAACACTACAAGATTTTTGTTGTTGTTGTTAAGAAATTGGAAAGCATGTATCATTAAGTAAAGTTATATTCTTCTAGGTGGTTTTCTGTTTTTAAATGAAGCAGAAATCAGCCCTATAAAAGGGCTAAGCTAAAGCTGGAAAACAACACAATGAGCTGCAGAATAGAACAAGACTCTCCTTGTGGTGGTTTTCTTTAATCTATTTTTGGCTTGTTTGCATTATAAACCAAGGCATCTCTCTGCTCTTCAATCCCTTTGTCTTCATCACCTGCTTTGTCCAACTGATCTTTAGCTTTCATCTTTCTGTTCAGTTGTTAGTAATCATGATACATTCCACCTCACCTTGTATTTTAAGATGCAAAAAGACCCCAAAAACAAACAAACAAAAAAGATACCAAAGGATAATCTGCAGTTGGAACACTATTAAGTGAAGAGAGGTGTTCTCAAGAAGAATTCAGTTTCTGGAAACTTCTCTTTGCTTAGATTATAGCAGCTTTCTAATCCTACTTTAAGAGGAACACATGAAGACCTTATTGGAATCTTGGAAATATGAAGAAAACGGTCAACTCAGCTGAGTTCTTTATTTGGATTCCTAGGCTGCAGATCGGTCAGCCGCAGCCTCAGCTGCCCCCATATCAAGACTGCTGAGAAAACTCTCTTTAAGCAGTCTGGTTTTCCTTGCTGTCTTCAGGTTAAAATACCCTCTCCTCTCCATCTTTGGGGATGTGCTGTTCTCCCCGACAAGGATCAAGGAACACTTGAAGCTCATTATTATTTCAATTCTCAGCTAAGGGAAACCATTGAAGAACTGTGTGTGAGTCTTTATTTCTTCTTCAGAAGGATTTATTTTCCCACCAGCGGGGGAGCTTGAGGGTCTCTTAAAGAAGAGGAGTCACATTGTCACGAACTGTCATTGCACAAGAAGGAAATGTCCCTGATCTCTTGTATTTCCATCGAGGCATGCAATTTGATCAGTGGTCTGGTTCATAACCCCAGTGGATCTTGAAAAAACACAGTTTGGTTAAAATAGCAGAAAGCTGATAATTTGGGGTAACTTTTGGCAATGAGAATGTTTTGCCTCAAATAGCAGTCAGGCTTTGGTGCTGCTTTTGTTCTTCCGACCTTTGTAACTGGGACTGACGAAAGATGAAATTGCAGTGGTGTGTCTATAAGAAAGAGCCTTAGGGAAGTAATTCTGATCTGTGAGGGGTAGAGAACCTAAGATTCTGTGTTCCCAAGTAAGAGAGTTCTCAGAAGCCTGCCTCAAATGCTGGACATGATGGAGCGCACCTGAAATCCACAGCCTTTGTAAGTTGAGGCAAGAGGATCTCAAGTTCCAGGGCAGACTGTGCTGCTATATGTCAGAATATCGTCAGGAAGGAAGGAACGAAGGAAAGAAAGAAAGAAGGGGGTGGAAGAAAGCAAAGAAAGGAGAGAGAGAGAAAGGAAGAAAACAAAGAGAGAAAAGAAAGGAAGGAAAAGTAAAAAATAAAAAGCATTTTTTTTCAAATTTGCACTTTGCTTAGGAAGCTCACATGCAGTCAGTTTGAAGGAAAAACATTTCTTTCCATGTGATCCATCTGTCTTAGTTTTCTAGATTTTATTTATTTTATGGCATAATAAAATATGATACAACTGGATGCAGTTCTCAAGGACAATGTACCAGAAAAAAAATCCCACTCGGATCTGGAGAGAAAGAGCCACCAGCTCAGTGGAACTAAGAGAAAATTTGCAACCTTTCTTCATGAAGCAGAATTGCTTTTGTTTGTTGTTGTTGATGGTTGGTTTTCTTTATGTGTTTGTTTTGCTTCTCCATCAGTATTTCTCAGTTGCCCAGTGTTTTCAATATTCTCATTTTCTTTTCCCAGAAATATTTATTAGTGTTGAAATTTAGTTGTCAGATATGAAAAATGAGAATGGTCTTTGTCTAGGAGGTATGTTTTTAAAAGAAGGTGATTTGCTGTCTTGTCAACTACCCTGGTTTCCCTGAGCTCGAGATTTCAGTGTGATTTCCATGATAAAGAACACAGAGGGAGCTTGATGTACTCCGCAAGGTGTCTGAGCAGGTCTCTGAGTCAGTCTACCCACTCTGGGAGCACAGACAGCAGATGGTTGTTTTTAATTTTGTTGGTACTTGTCTCACTGTCTTTCCTCGTCCTGGCTTTCTGAGGGTTGTCTTTGTACTTATGGTAGAAGGATGGTTTCTTCCCTGACCTGTTTGGCTAGTGAAAATGGTAGGGGACAGTTCCACCGAGGGATTGTTTCTTGTCACTGTCTTCTGAGAGTCTCTTTGGAGATGGAGTTGGTTGGACTTCACGAAGGTGGTGCCAGATGGACAGTAGAAGGTTGTCGGGTCCAACAGGAAGAAGCAAACGTTGATCACAAGTTTTAAACCACGACTGAAGAGCAGACAAAAGGGTCTTTTTCGTTTTTTTTCTGTTTTTTTCAAGCTCGTGTTGTAATGACAGTATGGTTTTTGTGTGTCTGTGTGGTTTCATTTCTGTTCTGTTTTTGATTTCTCAGGAAGAGGTTTAAACATGAAGGCAACCCTTTTAGGCGTTAGCATGGCTACAGACGAAGCTCAGCGGCCTCCTTTATTTTTCTTTCTCTGCTTCCATTTAGGCCTATCACATAATTTAAGAAAAAAATTATCACAGGAGCTCTTAACTAAAGTATGGAAAAAACCAACAAAAACACCTGATCAATTTTGTTTTTGCAGCACGATATTATCAAAGATTTAAGAAACAAATTTGCCAGCCTCGGCGAGAACTCTCTGGTAACAGCATAAATGTCTGTGTTGGTTGCTTTTGATTTGAAGGTTTCTTTTCTTTCTCTTTCTTTCTTTTTTTTTCATTTGTTTGAGCCCATTTCTCCCTTGCCCCCTCCTTTTAGTTCACTTTATTTCTCATACTCTGTAATGAGCAAGCCTTCATTTTTTAAACCTCTTCCATCTTTCAATGTCTATTTTCCGTACTTTGGATGGAAAGTTGACGGCAGCACAGTTGTCATCCTGGCTACTGCTGCGGCGCCTACTGCCCTAGGTCACTTATGTTTTGGCCGTTGTGTTAACGGACATGATACTAATTGAGCGTTTCATGTCCCATTGACTAAGCTTCTCTACCACGCCATTTGATGGACGCGCTGTCACAGGGCTCTATGCAACTTGCCTTCTGCAACTTATACTGCTTAGTTCCGTCTCAATTCTCCAGCGAACTGGATTGCTCAAGTGAATGATCATACCAGCCTTGAACTTGCTGTGCCTTTATATTTTCCTTTTGATTTCCTTCTTTATGTTCGCAGTGGTAGCTTAAGTGGAAAAGAACAAACGCCAGCCATTGCTCTAGCGGCACCATGCAGTCTCTTTTGTTACCTCCTGAGAATACAAAATATAAAGGCACATTGCTTCTCTTATTCTTTGGGGGGCAACTGGGGTGATCTGTGTCATAAATCCACAACTCAGTTGAAGCCTACCTTTTTTATCCATACCAGCTTTCAATTTTGCTTAAACCTCAAGATGTCTAAGTTACTATTCTTTTTGTTTTTGTTTTTCTGTGATTCACTGGTAACTTGCAACTCGAGCCATTTGCTGAGCAGTATCAAGTTATGGCCATGATCTAGGAGATTGCCAAAAATACATGACCAACTCTATGCACAGATGTATCAATCGGAACGTGCAAGTTTCAAAGATGAAGTGTGAAACAGGCTTTGGACTGATGAACCAATTAAAATTGAGAAAAAAAATGCATCCTGATAAAGCAATACTAAAAGTATATCTGGAAAAATATCAAGGGAAACAAACAAACAAAACAAAACCATGAGTCGAATATGTGCCTATCTGTTTGATAACGTTGGTGTTGAAATGGTCCATAATGTTGTCATAGAGCCCATACATGAAGAGAAAACTAGAAATGTGGTCTGTAGAGAGCTGCTGTGATGTCTGATAGCCACTACATAAATGGTTGGGATTTGTGTTCAGGAAAAAGAAATGGAGAAGCAGAAACTTCTCTACCAGCAAGCCAGACTGCATGACCGTGGGGCAGCGGAGATGGTGCTTCAGACCATCAGTGCCAGCAAAGGTAAGGTTTGCTTCTGTCCCCCAGGGGGCGCCATTCAGCACCCACAAAGATGCTGTTTATTCATGTCCTATAAGGAGCACCACTCAGCCAGGAAGAGTGAGGTTCATTCCTACCCACCAGACTGAGGCTCCATTTTCTAAATGGTTACCAAACACAAAGTCTGTGTTCTAAGAAAACTTTATTTATATTGCAGATAGAGGCTATACTTGGTCCTTGAGCCATAATCTACTGAATTTTGGTACAAATGTCTAGACATTTTAAATGAATAATTTAAAATTAATAAAAGATTGTCCACCTCATTAACCAGTCATTTCAAGATTATTTTCCCGCGTTAGTAACATCTTTGTGAAAACATTTTTAAATGTTCTAAATATTATTAAAAAGTTGCAAAATTAAATCACAGAATAAAATTAACCAGTCGCAATATACAACTCAATGAATGAAATTCTGTATAGTTAGAATAACCACTTGGAAGAGAAGTGTGGAGCTTCCCACTTTTATACTTTCAGTACCAGATATATTTTATGCACTTATCTACCACAAAAAATAAAAAATTCACAGTGGAGTTAAACAGTTTCAAATCTTCTTTCACAGCGCATGAGCATGCAGAGCTTAGAGTGTAGGCTGTTAAGTGAGATCATACGATCTCAGAAAGAGCCACATGCTCCCTCTCGTACAACGTCCAGCCAGTCTTACAGATTTTAGTGTGTATATTATATTTAAAGAAATGTGCGTGTGCTCACAGTGTAACGTGTAGAGAGGAGAACAAGGCTAACTAGTAAATGAGGAGGAAAGACTGAATGCAGTAATGGAAGTGAGCAAAACACTTTTATTGTTACTTGCACTGAAATGGAGAAGGTAATGTGAAAACATGGGAAAAGCCTGTATTTTTTTAAGTAATGTATATGTTATTAAACCCTGTTGTCCCAAGTAGAGGTGAATTTTATAAAAATAAAATTTAACCAGTAATAGACAACTAGTTTTTTTGTCATCATCCAATTAACTTAAAACTGAAAATATGCTTAAAAACAGTGTATGCATATATTAAAAGTAATGAATGAAAATGGCAAAAGTTAAAATGTAATACTTTTGAAAGAGGCCAAGACATTTTCATTCAGGGAAGCTTTAGATAGCTCATACTCATTTAAATATTATCTTAATATGGATCCATTACAATCTTAATATAGATTATATATTTATATAATATTTCAGAGTCAACTTTTCTTCCCATTTTCTCCTATATCTCCATGTAGCTTCCATTCTTGAATACATTACACAGAATGTAATAAAAATGCTAGGTGTGCAAGGTTGGTGTGGTTTGATTCCATTCCTACTTTCTTGTACATACATCAGTTGGCCCTCTTTCCATAACAGATACTTATATGGAGTAATAAGGACTTTAAAATTATGTTGTGTGTGTTTTTTTTTAATTTGTCTGTTTGTTGATAGGAATTCTATTGTTTCTATATTTTTAAGGAGACACTGGACCAATGGTGGCTGCTACTTTGAAACTGGGCATTGCTATTTTAAATGGTGGGAACTCCACGGTACAGCAGGTAACTAACATCATCAAGCAATCTATGCAGTACAATCCTCTATTTGCATTAAAATTTCATCATCAGGCCGGGTGGTGGTGATGCAGGCCTTTAATCCCAGCACTCAGGAGGAAGAGGCAGGCAGATCTCTGTGAGTTCAAGGCCAGTCTGGTCTATAAAGCAAGTACTAGGACAACCAGAGCTACACAGTGAAACCTCTGACTTGGAAATATTTTTTTTTCATTAGCACATATCCCTTGTATGAAGTGCTAAACTTCATACTGACATTTTTATTCAAATACTTCATATTCTACAACAGTGTTTGCCCTCTCACTGGCCCCTCTTGTCCTCTCTCCCATTCCCACTAACGGTCTTCCTTTCCTCCACACAGTCCCCTTGACTTTTATGTAGCAAACAGTACCTTCCCCTAAACCTTGAGTGTGCCTGTTTTCTCATATATACAGAAGCTTCCCAACTAGAAGTGGGCTTTTGTTTGATAAGATACACACAGGTTGAAACCATGTGTTAACTACCCCAGTCCTATGAGATGGCATAGCTCCACAACACAGTAGGAGTTAGATAAAGGTTGTGTTATTTGCCCACTAGTTGGTCCCAGTCCTTTGAAGGCAGAACCATAGTTCTCTGGTGGCCCCTAACTTTGTGTGAGACTATCACACCGCACATAGCCATGCTAAGAAAAAAAATAAAAATCTCAAATTCAAGGTATGCATTCTATGGAATGTGTATTCCTATTGTAGCATCATAAAGTTGAAAAATTCAAAATGAAACCATCATGTATGATCTATACTTTTGATTTGAAACTCCTGAAATGTAATGTCCTTATCAGGGATAGCTGTTTGGTGATGCTGAGTAACAAGCAATTGACAAGACGGACCTAGCCATTGCTTTAGCATGTTTTGAATTAATAATTAGCCAAAATATTGATTATGGACTCTGAACACCCATCTGACAATGGAGAAGAATCTCTGGATAGGTCACTGCTTCCTGCTCTACTTCAGTTCTGTGACTGAGATTGTAAAAACTGAGATTCTACCATATCAGCACGAGGATCCTCAGCTGTCTATTGCTGATGCTGCTTATAGAGCCAACCAAGCCTGGAAACCTGTGCAGTGTTCACATGAACCTTCAGATTTATGTGTGCTAGAAGCCTGAATGTCTAAATACTTAAGCAGTGGCAGGAAGGAATTACCAATATCATTCTCCCAACATGGTGCTCATAGTTGCTCTTGTTCAGTTACGGCCACACTTGCCAGGGTGCATCAGTCTTACTCCCAATGGTTATCCTTATGCCACGGGAAAGAGCGATAGTAATGTTTGTGTGCATGGACTTCTTTTAAACCTTTGAGAATAGAAAGCATAACTTGATTATTCATTTATACAAAGTCATTTTCTCCAGCGATGCAGCTGCTGGCAACCTGTACTCATGAACTGCTGGAGAAAATGACTTTCCCTCCTCCAGCCATCTAAAGACCTAGAGACCCTTACAGAAGGGCGGGCCCCTAGCCTCCTCCATGATGGAATGTTGTGTGTCCCACATCTGTGCAGGGCTTATGCAAGTAACCACAGCAGCTGAAAGCCTGAATGCAAGACCACATCGTAGCCAGGAGATAGTATCCCATAATACTCCACCCTTTCCCACAGCTCTTGCATTCTTTTGTCCCTTCTTTTGTGATGTTCCTTGGTGGGGTGATAGACATGTCTCACTGGAGGCTGAGTGTCCAAAAGTCACATAGTCTCAGTACTTCAACAAGTTATGGGTCTCTGTGTGTATGGGTTTTGTTTTGGTTTTATTTTTTGTTTTAAAAGCTAACAGCATATTTGTGTTCAGCAGCCATGTGTTTTCTGTGTTTTTGTAGAAGATGCTGGACTACCTGAAGGAAAAGAAGGATGTAGGCTTCTTCCAGAGCCTGGCAGGTCTCATGCAGTCTTGCAGGTGAGGGTGTATGTTAGTCTTGCTTTACCCAGTGACTGTGACTCAAAGTATTTGTTTGGTATTGCACAGTTATTAGACGAACAATAATTGTTCAGGAACAAAGACTTGAAGAGAGTTGGCCGGTGTTGTCTTATTGCCTGTCCTGTTGTGGAGTGTTAGTAATGTCCTAAGTGATATTTTAGTAGGGTCTTTTCAGAGTCTGTGGTCTTAAGTAGAGACCTCTGAGAATGAAGTGCAGTTTCCATACTTGAAAATAAGCCTTACAGTTTGAAGACAAGGTAAAACAGAAAATTCTGTTCAGTATTCTTTGGAAACTTTGAAGGCCACTTTAGTGGGGGCATTTCCCATTTTGTGTTCATGGTGATTTTTAATTCTTTCACTGCAGTAGTTGTTTTCTATTCTGTATGTTCAGATAACATTTGATTGGCAAGCCTTATACAAGCTTAATGCAAGCAGTTCCATTTGCAGAAACATAACATTGTATTTCTTCATGTTTGTTAACTGTATTGTTCTCTCTGAGCTGAAGTCTACAAACCTGTACTTGACTTTTACATAGATCACTCATTGTGGGCCCCGGAGAGAGGCGAGCCGGTCTGCCCCTAGGAAAATGAGAATGGAATGCAATGGATTGGAAAATGTTTTCAGCCTATGCTACCATGTAGTGCAGCATTTGAAGGCATTTTAGCTTCAACAAAGAAAATGCCCTATTTGTCCTGCAAATGTCTTTTTCCTTTCTATTGTAGTGTCCTCGACCTGAATGCCTTTGAGAGGCAAAACAAAGCTGAAGGACTTGGGATGGTGACTGAGGAAGGATCAGGTATTGATCACTTCAATGAAAAGGGTCCTTGACCGTGTTCTTCTGAGATGTGTTCATTTGCAACTACATTTTCAAGGAGGGAGATCCAGAGCTGTTTTAAAATAAATAACATGTTTAAGAGCTCACTTGGAAGTTCACATACTCTAAAACCTATACTCCACATTAATCCTGACACCACTGTCAATGCGCTTTCTCCTAGTTGGGTAGTCATAAAGAGATAAAAGACTAAGAAGTCATAAAGAGATAAAAGACTAAGAAGAGATAAAGACCCTTGCTGGACAATTATCAGCAAAATCAAAGTACATGCAAGGAGAGATAATATTTCACTTTCTTTGGTCACTTTAGCACGCTGCAGGCTCATTTTCTTCCTCCTTAGAACAATCACCCATTCATCTCCTCCAGTCTCNCCCCCTCCCTATGCCCTCCCCTTTGGCACACTTACCCTTCTCTCATCTTTTCAACTCCAGATCTTGTTTGTTTAAAAAAATCAGAGCTTTTTTTTATATTTGAATAGTTGTGACTACTTTATTTAGACATTTCCCAGGTTCATGCCATCTAAGAATGTTTCTATCAACAGAAAGATTGCCATGTAATAATGCCCTGAAAGCAGGAGCCCTCAGTGGAACCTGTTCATTTTAGGAATATTTATCACAAACAATTATCTTCAATTTTTTGGTTTCAATTTCTTCTTATTCTTTTATTTCTGATTTTAAGACCATTTTAGTGTCTGTGTGGCCCTGCCTATTTTTCTGCTTCTGTTTGCTTGGTCTGACTTAGACTTGGCACAGTGGCTGGCGGCATATTAGTTTTGGAACATTGCATCTTTTCTTGGATTAATTTTATTTCAAAAAATAAATGTTTTGCCATCTGCCATTCATAGCTTTTCCTGGCCATTCTGAAATATTGTTGAATGAACCAATCTTTTTGTGTCTGTGCATTTTTGTTCTCACCAATAGGAGAGAGCCATGTCTTTCTTGCTATCTCCTGTCTTTTGTCACTGGGACATACTGTGACCCTGCTAGGCCCATGTGGCTTCTGTGTTATTTAATTTGTGTTGTTTTCATAAATTGGTCCAGCAATCACCTTCAAGCCATCTGTTCCTTTAATCATTTCCTCCTGTCAAGAGGCTCGATCACCAGCACCACTCTAGACTTTTGATACTTTCCTGCCCCAGGGCACAGTGAGAGAAGAGGGGGATATTAGAAACCTCAGGGCGCTTGCCTGCCTGCCTACCTGGAGGACCTCAGTGTCCTGGGTAGTTTCAGTTGTACAACACCAAAAAGAAAATGAATCTTCTGCCCAAAGTCTCACTCCCCAGGTTAGAATTTGAAGTTCATTCAGCTTCCCCTATACTTATTATAGAATGTTTCAGATCCTGAACAAAATCCAGTTATTCAATCTCCCTACACTGTTTATATCCATTTCAGGGACTGGGGAGCTGGCTCATTAGTTAAAGTGCTTACCTCACAAGTGTAACAACCAGAGTTTGATCCCCAGAACCCACATCAATTCTGGGTGAGCATGGTTGCACACTTGTAATTCTGTCCTCCAAAGGGAGAGACAGGGGCTCCCTAGAGCAATCTGGCTGCCACGAAAAGCCATATAGGTGATCACTGGGTTTGACAAAGAACCTTAATTCAATGAATAAAGAGGAGGTAGGATTTCCAACATCAACCTCAGGCCTCCACATACATTTGTTCCCATGCACCTATGCAAACACACACACACACCCCATAGACATACAGAACAGGAAGTGGCAAAAGAAAATAAAACCAATCATTCCCAACAAAAGGAGGATAGACACATCATAAGAAGCTTCCTTCTGGGTCAGCCAGACCTGGATTAGAAGATCAGGGTTTTAGTTCTCAACCAGAAAGGCCATGACAGTGCGTGTGACAGTTACGTACATCTCTCAGGAAAAGGTTGGTGTTTGTCTCTGCATAATTTTTTGTATCACACACAAATTACCTGGATTAATAAATTACTTTTGTATCTCCTTAAAATAGTAATGAAAGCCCTACCTTCAACTTCTTTCTCTTTTCCATTTCCTTTCCTTTCAACAACTGTCATGTTCCACCTTCCTTTCCTCAGCCATCACTCATGAGCGTGGTAACTATGGAAACCAGACGGCTGTTTGTTTATTTGCTTTGTGCCTAGGCTACCTATGTGCACATACTTGGTAGTCACTGTTTTGTTCATTTTTTCCTTTTTATTGTCTGTTTTGATAAGTAGATTGTTTAATGTCTTTCCTGCATCCTGTTCCTTTCATTTATAAACCCAAGTGTCTTCTTTCTTTTGTCTTATTTCTGTGAAGTTGAACTATTACTCATATACAAGATATAAAGGGACCACAGGATTTAAATAACATTGTTTTAATTTGCTCTCTTATGTTTCTTTCATTTATACAATGGTCCTCAAGGGTCCACCCAGTGTTTGCGACTGTCGTGTGAATGAAGGAGTCCCAGAATTGTGTATACCCATCCCTCTGTATTGTGCCCATCATGAGCATACTGTGGCTTTATGACTGTACCATGTGCATGCCAATCTGTGACCTTTGAGTAGCCAAGTGTACTCTGCCACTGACCTTCCAACAGGAGGCCCCCTGGGTCATTTTCTCTTCCTTTGAAAATATCACAGATTTAAAAAGTCCTTTGGCTTAAAAGTTAATTTTCATCCTTGGGACTAAATTAAAAAAAAACAACTCAAAATAGTGTCGCCATTTTACTCTGCCAAGAGACAATGTTTGTAGCCTCTGAAGAGCAGTGCAGGAACAAGGGGAAAAGAGGGATCAATTATTCGGTTGTTTATTTTTAGTGGCACCTAGTATATCAAGAAGACTTTTTGAATCAAGAGACATATTGGAACACTCCACTGGTCCCTGATCTCTGATTATAGTACCACATCTCCAGCTCTACTTTAAGAGTTCTCGTAGAAACTCACTTTGGATGCATGTATGTCATCCCTGGGCTCAGTCCATTAGTTTCTTTTTGAAAAAAAATATTCTATATAAACATAAAGAACAACTCATACCTCTTTGGAGAAGGAAAAATTGGTCATCCTTCTAAAAATCCTCCACCTTCCTTTCAAGACTCACACCTCACAGACTCGGCACTGGGGAAACAATGACTAAACCCTATCTTCTCAGTCTGGCACACTGTTTTAATGAAGGGATGTCTGTTCCTGGTGGTGATACTATGAACAGAGTTAGAGAAGTCATGAACTCACGTGATTGAAGGTTTTGGTACCCACAGCTCTTCCAGTAAGGGAAGCTATAGGCTGGATGTGATGGGAGAGGAGACAGATGAATCAGGAAAGTGACCTGACTTGGTGGACATCACACAGCTGTGTTGCGGGGCCAAGGTGGAAATGTGGGCGTGCTGCTTTATTCCAGTGAGTCTGTGGGGTCTGAGTCGAGCCAATTTTTTGCACTTCTTATTGAAGCTTCAAAGTATTTCTTTTCTTTTCTTCCTCTCTTCCTTTCTTTCTCTCTTACTTCTCTCGCTCTCTTCTTTTACTTTTTGAAAGTTTTGCTATTATTGGTGCTATTCCTGATCTGATCAGGAGAACTCCATTAGGAATCAGGGGTTAGTTTCAGGTTTGTATATAGAGATTTTGGACAAATGATGTGCTTTCTTATTTTCTTACTGTGGGCTTTTGCCATGTCAGTTTGCCCCTGTCTTCTCTGCTGTTTCTGCTTTAATATCTTCCATTTTGTTAAAGACCTCTATCTCCCAATTAAAAACAAACCAACAAAACAAGCAAAGAAACAAAAAGACAAAACAAGAAAACAGCCAGAAAACCTTTAACAATGGTGTTTGATGGCTTTATGGTATACTCAGTATTGCCCTTTCTGCCTCTCTGTATATTTTCTATTCATATAGGTTCTTAAAAATGACAAGAGGACAGCTGGGCTTAGTGGTGCAGGCCTTTAATCTAAGTACTTGGGAGGAAGAGGAATTTGAGACTGCCCTCCTCAGTATTCTGAGTTCCAGGACAGCCAAGACTACATAGTGAGACCCTGTCTCAGGAAAAACAAACATTCACATAAAGCCCATATTTCGTCTCATCCTTGTATTTCTAACTTGTTCTTTCTCAAGACCATTTAACTTCATTTTCAAATCATCAGGAACTGAAAAGTGTAGTTTTTCTTTTTTCCAATCTCTTCTGGAACACAGCAGAGGAGACCCTGTTTTGTTTTGATCATTGTGGATGTCATACACAAGATAAAACTTTGAGGTTGATCTGATTCTATAGAATTTGTTTGATTAAAAATAAATTCCTTCTAAACATTAAACTGAAAACACCTCTTCTTCCCAATATCAGCTCTACTTAAAAATATTTCACCCTGAAGTTTTAATATTTACTGAGACTCCCAAATTCACATGAGGTTGAAGCAACAGAGATTAACTTTTCATTAGTTAAACAGAAAGGAGTCTATTAATCTTGAAGGATTGGCTACCTTAGCTTTCATTAAAGTGCTTTTTTTAATTGCTTCATCATGTACTAGCTTTCTTTCCTCTAAGACTTTCAAATTCCATTCAAAAGTGAGTCTTGGTGTCCTTTGTATTTTATCTGCCCCCTTGCTTTTAGGAAAGATGTTGATGTTGGTTCATGGAACCAAATAAGTTTCCTTTTGAACCTTTGAATCACTCAGTGGAATGTGAGTGTCTGAGATGTGTTGGCTGGTGTCCTAGGCACTTGAGGAGATGATTTTGAGAATTCCATGTTATGTAGAGATTTACAAGCATAAAACTTCAGAACAGTCTCTTGTATGAGTGAACTTACTGAAAATGCCTCCAGTCGGGGTCATGACTTGTCATGATAGGATGACATTTGGCCTGGCGTGGGAGTCTTTAAGCAGAAGGAAGCCAGGGACTCCCTGTAGAAGGGGCAGCACAAGAAAGTTTACCATACAGAATGAAAGCGAAGATTGTGAATAACCTGGTCAGATTGAAGAGATTACTTGATCAGTGTAGAGAGTAGAAAGAGGGTTAATGTCGATGTAAACCAAAGTCATACCTCAGAAAGAATACAAGAGAGCTTATTCTGGAGCCAAGTATGAGAGACCATATCTCAGTATGGTTAACTGTTTCAAGAAGTTTTTTGTTTTTGTTTATTTGTTTTTGTAGTAATAGAACAAATGAAGTTTTATATAAAAATATTTTAAATACATTGGTGGCAACATCACATAGATGGGTTACAAAAGGTGAGGAAATCTCTTCTGTAGGCATCACCTGTGGTTGGATGCCAGGGGCCTATTTGTATATTACAAAGGATTTACCTAATAATCCTAGGGATGTTAGGTCACCTTAACTAGCTATTTATGGGGCTGAAATAGCCCCAGATAGTTCAGTTCTGAATGTGAACCATCTCAGCTTTCCACAGATCACAGAAGTTCTGATCAGATCTGTCATTTACCCTTGCAGAATACTGAACATGCAGATCTGCCTTTCTCTATGCACTTCAGTTTACAAAGGGAAACCTTGGTAGCTCTTCTTTGCTCTGCCGAGAAAAGTATGTTTCTTTCTGGCACTATAGCATATCCATAAATAAGTGGCCCCTGTGTGCAGTGCTAGATGACCCAAATGGGATGAAGGTCATAACATCACTGGCAGAAGAATATGTCTAGAAGGTTGCCCTGACATTCAAAGTATACAGATTTCTCAGGAAGACTATTGTAATAAACAGACCACAGGTCCTCCAAAGACAGTGGCCACCATTCATTCCTTCATGACTGTCAGAGAGCCCTGAGGCATGTCTAGGGACAGATTGCAGGGACATCTTCAGAATAGACTTTTCATTATTAAAGGAATACAACTGTTTATCTGGAGAGCATTCTCAGCAGGCTGGTGCTTTTGGGCTTTGAGGCCACATCGTGGATGAAGGTGATCCCTGTCTGAAGGGAAGGCGGTCAGCTAGAATGTTGATGAACGAAAATAATGAAGGACAGCAGGAATTGCAGAGAGAAAAGTGACTGCTGAGATGCCAAAGTGCTGGCCATAAGAAAAGCAGTCTCCCAAAGTTTGGAAATTGCCTGCAGCTATTTTAATCCACTCGAGTAACAAAATGCTCAGTCTGCTGTCTTTTTTTTTATTGTCTTGGCCTCTGAAATAGGAACATATTGCATACACAGTTCCTCACTCACTCAGTTTTAGTGGATGTGTTCTGTGGAAATTATGCGTTGTTATAGATACAGCCTACTTAAATACACTGTGGAAATTACATGTTGGATGGATACAGCCTGCTTAAACACACTGGTTTAAAAGTCTAGGCCGCTAGACCTAGACTTCATGGCTTCATTTCTTCGAAGCTTCACGTTTGCTCCTTGACTCTGGTTTTTATGGCTGTGATTAATCACCATGAAACAAGGTGGGGAGGAAAGGGCTTATTTATATAAGCTTGCAACTCTCACGGCACACTCTTTCACTGGGAAAACAGCAAGAACTGAAGACAGGAACCTAGAGGTAGGAACTGAAACACAGGCATGGAGGAACGCTGCATGCTGGATTATCCCCTGACTACTTACTCAGCCTGCTTTCTTACAGCTGCCAGTACCACTCGCTCCTGGGTAATATACTTCTTACAGTTGCCTGGGCCCACTCTCGCCAATCATCCGTCAAGAAAATATACCGCAGGCTTGCCATAGGCCAGTCTTGTGGAGCAATTTTTTCAACTGTGGCTCCCTCTTCCAAAGTGACTCTAGCTCTGTTCCTTTTGTGTTTTGCAAGTTTCAAAGCATGTTTATGGGTTTAAGCCAGTTCAATTGCTCAAACACAAAATGAGAAGATGGCAAGTTTGTTCGTCTCTATTGCAAAGTGGGGGATCAAAGGTGAAAGACTGCTTGTATTAGTTCCTTTTCCTGTTTCTGTGATCAAGCATCCAGACAGGGGCAACTTAAGGGAGAAATGATTCAGTTTGGGTTCACAGTTCAAGGGCACAGTCCATCATGCTGGGAAGTCATGGAAACATGAGTTTGAATAGCTGGTTACATTAGAGTTGTGGTCAAGGAACAGAACAAAATGAATGCTATGCTCAGCTGCTCTCTCTATGTAATACAGTCCAGGATTCCTCACTCAGGAAACAGGCCTGTGCACTGTCATTTAATGTCATCAAGATAATCTCCCACAGGCCTGGCCAGAGGTCTGTCTTCTAGGTGATCCTAGACTCTGTCAGATTAACAGTTACTGCTAATCATCACACATGCCCAAAGCCACATATTGAAAATAGTTTCTTTGGGTTCTAAAACATAAGTTCATAATGTAAAGAGCATACACTATCCATGATGGGTGTTAGTCCAAGATTTCAATAGTTACTGGTGTTAGTTTTACAAGGTCTAAATGGGATGCCACACTGGATTCAGAAAGACCATGGAATCTGGAAAAACACTGATCCTGCCTGCCTCCACTATCGACTGTGGGGTTGTTCAATTTCAGGGCACTGTTCATCCAAAAAGACACCTGACCTAGAGGAGACATTTGGATGCTTATTGGCAGTCACTGTTCTCAGGTCTTTACCTGCAAATGGCTATATGGTCTTAGTCAAGTTTCCTACATTCCAAGTTGTTGGTTAAATTACAAAAAAAGACTATACCTACCTAATTTATATTATTATAAGTCTCAAATGAAATCATGTTTCTAACACAAACTCATGGTCACTCAGTGTGAACTGTGAGGCCATTTTTTAAAGGCACAATTCTTTGCTATTTGAACTGTAAGATAACTATTGAAGTTATGAGTATGCTGCTTAAAAAGTGATATTCAAACTAAACAATTAAATACCCAAGTTTTGCTACTTAACATTATTTTTCTTATTAATTCTTCAGCTTTTGACATCACAGAAAATAATTATTTAAGTCCTCTGAAAATCAATTTTAATTTAATTTTCTTCATTGCCATGGGGTATTTCTGAGATTCATTTGAATGAGGGCTGCTGAGGGAAGTCTTTTCATACAGACACCATCATTATCAGAGATATTAATATTGCAGAACCGTGCAACAATGGGAACACTAGCCTTTGGGGCCTATCCTTTCCTAGTTATTATTTATGTGCATACTAATTAGAACTTTCACAAACATTATTAAATTTTATGGGCCTATTAATATGTATTGTTAATTAATTATACATCATTAATATTAGTAGCAGCTGAACCAAGCTTTAGTTGGGAAGCAGGTTAAGAGCTTCAAATTATGTCCATGGTCATTCTGAATAATCCCTAGTTCTACACACAGTCACACACACACACACACGCACACACACACACACGCACATACACACATTTCCACCCCTAGCACAAATGTCTTATTCAACTTAAACATATAATCATTCATTGTACAAACTGGGTAAACCAACTGTAAGAATAACAGTGTATTA
>LOJH01007124.1:5488-31437 GCA_001685095.1 Ellobius talpinus
AAAGACAAACACAGTATGTACTCACTCATAAGTGGATATTAGATATAAAGCAAAGGATAACCAAGCTACAGTCCACAGCCCCAAAGAAGCTAGGGAACAAAGGGAATTTAAGAGCAATGCATGGGCTTCCCTAGGAAGGGGAAATAGATAAGCTCTCCTGGGTAAACTGGAGGCAGGAGGTAGAGGGAAGGGGATGGGGGTGAGAACATGAGGGATCAGGATGGTTGAGTTGGAGGAGGGACAGAGAGGAAGAGCAATGAAAGAAATATCTTGGTAGAGAGAGCCATTATGGGGTTAGGGAGAAACCTGGTGCTAGGGAATCCACAAGGATTATTCCAGCTAAGACTTCTAGCAATAGTGGAGAGGGTGCCTGAACTGGTCTCCTCCTGTAATCAGATTGATGACTAACCTAATTGTCATCATAGAAGCTTCAACCAGTAACTGATGGAAGCAGATGCAGAGATCCTGGGCCAAGCTCTGGGGGTCCAGTTGAAGAGAGGGAGGAAGGATTATATGAGCAGGGGAGGTCAAGATCATGACAGGAAACCTACAGAGACAGCTGACCTGAGCTACTGGGAACTCAAGGACTCTAGACCAACAGCTGGGGCCGCCTGCATGGGACCAAACTAGGCAGACTGCATATATAGGTGACAGTTATGTGGCTTGGCCTGTTTGTGGGGCCCCTGGCAGTGGGGTCAGGATTTATCCCTGATGCATAAGCTGACATTTTGGAGCCCATTCCCTATGGTGGGATGCCTCGCTCAGCCTTGATGCAAGGGGAGGGCTTGGTCCTGCCTCAACCTTATGTGCCAAGCTTTGCTGACTCCCCATGGGAGGAGGCCTTACCCTTTCTGAGGAGTGGATTGTGGGGAGCAGGATGATGGGAGGTGGGGGAAATAGGAAGAGGAGAGGAACTGTGGTTGGCATGTGAAATGAATTAAAAATTTTAAAAGAAAAAAGTTTATAAAAGAATTTTATACTTTCTAATTGTTTTAGAAACTAGATTTTTAAATTTCCTTTTTATGTTCCTCCTTGTTATTATATAAAAATATAACTAATTTTTATTATGATTTTGTGTCAAGAAATTTTGCTGAATTAATTTATTAGTGTTGACAAATTTCTGGTGGAATCTTCAAGGCAATACATATGTGTATAGATATATGAAATATTATAACATCTTTAATCAGAAATTTTACCTTCTTCCATCCTGGTTTGGATGCCCATTATTTGGTCCTCTGATCTAGTTACTCAAGAAAGGACTTCTAGCACCCTTTCAAGTAGAAGTATTGAGAATGGGCATTTTTCTCATTTCTAGTCCTAGAGGAAAAGCTTCCATCCGTTCACCACTGGATACGGTACTAAGTATGGGTTTGTCATATATAGCTTTTATTATGCTGGGAGTGTTCTTTCTAGACTCAACCTGTGAAGAACTTTTTTTTTATTTTTGAGACAGGGTTTCTTTGTAGCTTTTGGTTCCTGTCCTGGAACTAGCTCTTGTAGACCATGCTGGCCTCAAACTCACAGAGATCCTACTGCCTCTGCCTCCCGAGTGCTGGGATTAAAGACATATGCCACCACCACCATGAAGGATGTCAAATTTATGTCTGATCTTTTTAGACTTTTCCTGTATATATTAATATAATCATTTAAGTAATATTCTTTATTTTGTTGATGTATTGTGGCATAGTTACTTATTTGCATATAGAAACCCATTCTTGAGCCCCTAGTACAATCTTATTTGAGCTTCATAGTATGTTATTTGTAGATTGATTTTTCTTTGGGCTGCCAGTTTACAAAAAAAAAATGACACCAAAATTTAGTAATCAGGAAAGCTCGGCCTTAGCTTAAGTTTGTTCCTAACTAGTTCTTATAACTTAAAGTCACCCATATTTCTTAATCTACATTCTTTTGTGTGGTTCAGTTACTTACTCTGTACTGCCCATGCTGCCTCCTGCGTCTGGCAGGTAACTTCACCTTTCTTCTTCCCAGAGCTCTCTCTGTTCAGAAGTCCCTGCTATACCTCCTGCCTAGCTATTGGCCATTTAGCTTTTTTATTAAACCAATCACAGTGACACATCTTCACACAGTGTAAAGGAATATTTCACAACAGTTATAGAATTCAATTTGCTAGTTTTTTTGTTGAGAATGTCTCATCTACATTCATCTGAGAATGTCTCCATCCACGTTCATCAAATATGTTGGCTTATAATTTTCTTTTCTCATGGGGTAGCTTTGATGTTAGGGTAATTCTGGACTCATAAAATGGTCTTGGAAATGTTCTCTTCAATTTTGAGGAAGAGTTTAAGAAGAATTAGCATTAGCTTTTCTTTAACCATTTGACAGAATCCACAGAGAAACCGTTAGAGCATGGGATTTTCATTGCTGGGGATACTGAGTACAGATTCAGTCCCTTACCTGTTACTATTGGTCTGTTTATATTCTTTGGTTTATTGAGATTTTTTTGATAACTTAGTCCTGGGAAGTCACATGTTCTAGGGATTTATCCATTTCTTTGGAGTTCTTTTCTCTTTCATGCTGTACATAAGTGTATCCAATTTGTTTCTCTTTTTAAAGGACCTACTGTCAATTTTATTAAAACTTTCAGTTTTAGTATCTATTTCTACACTTGCCTTTATTATTTATCCCTTCAACTAACTTTGGATTTAGTTTGCTTTTCTCCCCTAGTATTTCGATGTGTAAAGTTGGGCTGATTACCTTGGTCTTTCCTCTTTCTTCCTGTAATATTTAGCTCTGTAAACTTGCCTCTGAGAACTGTTTTGGCTGTAGACTGTAGACTTTTATTTGGTATTTCAATTTTCTTTGTCTCAAGATACTGTTTTTTAGTCCCTCTTTGAGCCACTTGTTCAGGAGCAGGTTGTTTCATTTTCACGTAATTGTGAATTTTCCAATTTCCCTCCTTATTGAACTCTGGCTTTATTCTACAATAAATGTAGTAAAATCTTGATATGATTGCAGCCTTCTTAAATAAATTTAGTAAGCCTTGTGGTTTAACATATGATCTATACTGGAGAATATGTGCACGCTGAAGGAACATGTAGCCTGCTGCGATTGAATGTGACAGTCTGTGACAGTCTATGTATGCGTGCTGTCCCTCCTGCTGTTCAGGTCTGCTGCAGCTTTACCGCTTTACCATTGTTATCACTAGATAAAAACTCCCTGTCTTCATCTTCCAGTTTCCAGAAGCCTCACAGACCAGGGTCCTGTAGCAGTAAGGTAACTGAGTGGGTAAAGATGTGATGCGTAGTAAGAAGGCCCCTAAAGGGAGATGAGTCCAGTGTATGCGCTTCACTGCCAAACATGTAGTTGGCTCCATGCCTTTGTTCCTATGCTACAAAACTAGCATCAACCTAACGGTGACTTTGTAGTGCCTAGAAGGAAGACACAGAACACACCAAAGCTGGCCCATTGTTGACACAGCACCGTGAGCACACAGCCACTGATATCCAGAGGTCTTTCATGGGCACCTTGTAATCTGTATCCCTCTAACCCATGTGCATGTCTTATTCTCTGTAGTTCTAGAGAGGCAGACTGGCTCGTCCCGCCTGTCTGCCCGGTCCCTAGCACAGTACCGGGCACATCATAATCACTCAAGTACGAATAACTGAGGAAAATTAAAATGAAACTTTCTGAATTTTATCTGTATAATAGAGTCAGGTAGCCAACAAATTCCAGCATGCCATGATTTCTGAAGCAAAGTGTTCCTTGTTTCCTCCCCAGATACCCACTTCCCGAAGCCTTGTTTTGTTCTCTGAATTTTCTCTTACAAGAGATGCTTTTGTTCATGATTATACACCTGCATGGAATTGCAAGAACTGCTTAAAGTTTTAGAATTCTGGCGCTATTGGTCCACATGGGCAAGAAAGTAAATATGAAGATGCCTCCTCTACCCCTGAGTGATGACTCGCATCTCCACCCACTATTTGTACTGATGTGGGCAAGAACACCTGCTGTTCAGAGACCATCTCAAGGTACTCCTGGCAAAGACTGGCATTGAGAATGAGCCTTATAATTAAACAGTAATTGGGGTTTCCTGTGGTTTTATGCCCAGGACCTACCTACTGCCTGAAGAGATGAACTACATGGCTTAAAAAGTAGAATGAAATTCACTGTTTCTACAAATAAGAGGAGGCCTTTGCCTGACAGCCTTGCTTTCGTGAGAACCTAGTTGGATTTCCAGCACTACAGTTGGCATATCTGCCCAATACTGACATCAGTTCAGCCCCTCAGAAGTGGCTGCCAGAGAACTGAGGAAGAATAGAGCTGAGATGGGGTTCATCCAATTTCTCCTCCAAATATTTCATCCATCTGAGTTGGGTGGCAGATTAGAAGCCTCACCAATGAAACCTGGTGAAGGAAAAAAGCCAAGATAACACCCAACCATCTCCTTTCTTGCAAGAGAAAAGATTTATAAATGAGTTGTGTCTGTGCATCTGTGTGTTCTGGAGTCCTTTTCTGCTGTCCATCCTGAGAGAAATCATGGCAGGGACTCAAGACAGGAACCGGGAGGCAGGAACTGAAGCAGAAACCACAGAATAGAGCTACATACTGGCTTGCTCTCCATGGATTACTCAGGTATCTCATGGATTTCTTATTTAATCCAGGACCATCTGCGCAGGGGTGGGCACTTCCCACAGGGGGCTGGACCCTTCCACACCAATCACTGCTCAAGGAAATACTCCAACAGACTTTCCTATCAGCAGTCTGAGGAGGACACCTTCACTGGAGTTTCCTCTTCCCAGATGACTCCTGTTTGTGTCAAGATGACAAAAATATAACAGGCACACTGTGTCTGTATGTCTGTGTATCTCGTCTGTGTATCATATGTACAGACTCATGTGGGGTATGCACATGTGCATGCCACCTGGGTGTGAAGGTCAGAGATTGAAGCTGGGTGATTTCCTCTGTTGTGCTCCACCTTATGATTTGAGACAGGGTTTCTCACTAAACCTGGTGCTCATGCATCCAGCTAAGCCAGCTAGCCAATGGCCTCCAGGTGTCCGAGTCTCAACCCCCAGTTCTGGTGTTCAGGACATGCTACCACACCCAACTTTTAAGTGGATGCTAGGCATCCAAAATGGGGTCACTATGTTTGTAAAGCAGGCACTGTACCAACAGAACTATCTCCCCAGCCCTGTATATAAATTTATTTAAAGTGAGATCTCGGAAGGCGTACAGGTGGCAGCCAGGGAATATCAAGAAAGAAAGTGAAGATAATACAGCTCAGTTCAAGACAGGAGGACCAGAAACTCACTCTGAACAGCGACTGGTCTAAAGGCCATGGGGGTTGGGGTGGGGACACACCCTAAACCTGGCTCTATAGATCTGAGACTGCAGAGTGGACCTCCTTCATTGGCACAGTCTGCTGCACAAAACATCACAGGAAGGGAGGAACTTAAAACACCCCACCAAGGAAGAAATCCCAACTGTCGTGATGATCTTTTTACATGTATGAGTGTTCTTCTGCCTGCCTGCTGCCCACAGAGCCAGAAGGCGGCGTTGGGTGCCCTGGAGACAGGCAACTGTTAAACAGTTGGGAGCCATCGTGTAGGTGCTGGAAACTGAACCCAGGTTCTCTGCAAGAGCAGCAGGTGCTTTTAACTGCTGAGCCAACTCTCCAGCGCCATGATGTGATTTTTTAAACTAATGTACTTTCACTGTACTTTGCCTAACAATATGTGCCCACTGGAATGACTGTTATGGGGGAAAACAACCACTGTCTGAAAGTAAAAGGAGAAAATTTGGGAAGAAGAAGGGACTCAGAGGAAGAGAGAGTAATGCGGGTGAATATGTTCAAAATATACCAATACAGGTGTGAAAATGTCATCATGAAGCCTAATACTATGTATAATTAATATGTGCTAGTAAAAACAAAATAATAAAAATCACTTTAAAAGAAGTGGAAACCTGGGATGGTGGAGTGGCTTTAGTAGGGTCACAGCAGACAGGGAGATAGCCAGAGGACTTAGGAGACGAAACTCCAGAGGAAAGAAAAACAGCTTCTAGTTCTAACTATGTTGTTATCTACAGGATATAAGGAGCTCACTGAGAAAGAGAAGCTTGGAGGACAGGTGAGTTCCCACTGGCATTTGAACGTGAGCTGTCTAGAGATGACCCAAAGGGCAATATCAAGCAGGCAATTGAATGCTATAAGCCTAAAACTGAGGGAACAGGTCAAGTTGAAAGAGGCTTAGGAACCATCAGGCTGTCCAGAAACGACCCTGGAAGGAGGGGTAAGGCAGGCGAGCTCAGAGAGGAAGGGCCAGCGACAGAACAAGTTCCACTTATAAAAGAGGAGGAGCCTGGGACATAGCCTCCAAGTGAGTGATCAGAGGATGAGTGGGTACCAAAAAAGGATGAGAAGGGGGGCTTCAGGGAGAGAAGAGTGTTCAGTACAGGTAACTAATTGGTTTCCCCCTTTTCCTGAACAAAACCCACTTCCAGAGCAGCAGTGAGTCTGGGAAACAGACTAACAGATGTGGGTCCTCAGGCTCCTCTGCCACCCAGACACATCTGCCACCACACGCAGATACCTGCACTTGGAGATGACAGAAAAGCCACCACTTTCCTGGTCCAAATAGCCGCCCATCTGGACAGAAAAGCTACCACTTTCCTGGTCCAAATAGCCGCCCGTCTGGTACTTCACTTTAGCCCTCCTCCCTTTCTTCTTCCTTCCTTCTTAAGTGGTTCTGCACCCAAAAGTGCAGCCGCAATTTAATAAGCTTGAATACAAGAGACACACACGGAAACACCAGAATAAAAATGAGAAGAAGCCCAGCTTCTGGTGACCCTGGCTGAAGTGAGAAACCAGTGGATCCACCTTGGCTCTTCCCTCTCTGTCTCAAGCCAGGGTGCACCAACCCATCCGTAATTGCTCTTCAGAACCAATTTCTTCCAAGGATCTCTCCTGTCTTGGGATTCTTCTGGCCACATCCCATCTTGCCTGGCGTAGTGAACGAGGCTCCAAGCTCTGACTAACCCCCTCTAACCTGATGGCACCATCTGTCAAAACCTTGAAAGCTTGCGTTAATCTCTGCCTAAACCCCTCCCACTGTGCTTAACCGCTTAGTGGGTAAAGCCAAGCATCCTCAACTACAGGCAGGTCTTTGATGATTTGGCTCCCACTTTCTGTGTTGAGAGCTCTAGGGTCGTACAGCATGAGAGGAAAAGAGTCTACATCCCAATGTATTTTGAACACAAACCATGCACCAAAGCCATGTGCTAGGAACTTTACATTTATGTAATATTCACAGTGTTTGCTCAGACATCTAGTGTTAAAAGTCTCCTGGCAGAGTGAGAATATGAGCAAAGAGGTCAAGACCATGATGGGGACACCCACGGAAACAGTCTGTCTGAGCTAATGGGAGCTCACCAACACCAACCAGACAGGGAAGGAATCAGCATAGAACCAAACTAGTCCCTCTGAATGTGAGTGACAGTTGCATGGCTGGGCAGACTGAGGGGCCACTGGCAGTGGCACCAGGATTNTGAGAATATGAGCAAAGAGGTCAAGACCATGATGGGGACACCCACGGAAACAGTCTGTCTGAGCTAATGGGAGCTCACCAACACCAACCAGACAGGGAAGGAATCAGCATAGAACCAAACTAGTCCCTCTGAATGTGAGTGACAGTTGCATGGCTGGGCAGACTGAGGGGCCACTGGCAGTGGCACCAGGATTTATCCCTACTGCTTGTACTGGCTTCTGGGGAACCCATTCTCTTTGGAATGACACCTTGCGCAGCCTAGATATAGTAGGGAGGGCCTTGGACCTTCCCCAAAGCAATGTGCCTTACCCTCTCTGAGAAGTGCATGGGGGTGAGGTGGAGGTTAAGTGGAGGGAATGGAAGGAGGGCGGGGGTGGGAACTTGGATTGGTATGTAAAATTAAAAGAAAGATAGTTTGTTTTCTTTTTAAAAAAATAAAATAAAAAAGTCTCCTGATAATTATTTCTCAAGAAGGTGGTATCAATCTCACTCTGGCAAACACGGCGAGCTTAGTTGGAAAAAGCCGGGGTATCAAAATTCCTTCCCCAGAATCAGTGCCTCAACATAAAAGAATGTACTTTTTACCTTCCTACTTCTCCTCCTCAATCTTAATCGGTCCAGGTGAAGAATTACGGCCACATCGAGTCTTCCCTTTGGGCCAGAGAAACCTATACATTCCGTGGACCCTGCCTGAGACTAGCAAGACAGGAGAGAGTCAAACAGTGCAAAGCAGCATCACCCATCGCCGGGCGGGCCTGAACGGCCAAACCAAGGCCTCTCCTGCAGGCCACCTGGACGACACTGAATGAACACCAGAACTGAGATCCCTTTTTCCTTGCCCCACTGGGTGCCATTGCAAACATGGCTGTGGGACTGAGTTTCCAAAGCTATCTTCTGCCAAGTGCAGAGCTGGGAGACCAGCGGAGGAGACTCTGGTGACTCCTAGAACAGTCGGATGCACTCCTGGGGTGCTCAGGTGGGGTGCTCAGGTCAGGCCGGAACAGAGTGCGACCCGGTTCCTTCGAGGGCAACTCGCGCCTCGAGGAGCTGCCAGGGAGAGGGGTAGGGGCAGCCCCAGAGCACCTGGCTGCTGTCGGGGCAGAGGCATCTCTCAGATCTGGAAGCAAGGGAGCAAGTCCCCTTTTCACCTCCCGCTGGCCCCGGAGCCCTCAGACCCTGAATTTGGAACCCAGACTCGGACGTTGCACCGGCTGCCTCGTGGGCAAGAGGATCTGGTCTCCCTCTTAGGGCAGCGGCTTGGACGCGGTTGGACCCGCCCGCCCGCTGCTCCGGGACGAAAGCCCCCCCCCCAGCCCGCTTGGCTTGACCACCCGGCTCTGACCCCCTCGCGCCCCCGCGCGTCCATCTCTGTTCCCAGAGCGGTGCAAGTGATGTAAGGCGGCCAGGCTCGCGCGCTTTCCTACTGCCGGGACAAAGTCCTCCCTCCCCGCCGGCGGCAGCCCTGCGCGCCCACTCTGCTCGCTGCGCCAGGCTCCGCTTCCAGAGCTCCGGCGACCTACACGCCAAGAGCGAGGCTGGGAAAGACCCTCCTCCTCTGTCCCACCTCCTATGTGCGGTGTCGGTGGAAAAGCCAGGCTTGGCTCTCGGAACCTAGGGAGAGAATCGAGGGACAGCCTATACGAAGGTTTCTGGAGACATTCAGGCTCTCCCCATTTACGGGAGGTGGCAGGAACCTTCAGGTAACTCGGTGACCCTACTTGGTACACGTTGGTGTGAGAGAGACAGGGTTGCAATAGTAGATGGGGGGTGAGGAGAGGGGGAGGAAGGAAGGGAGGGAGGAAAAGAGGGGAGAGAGAGGAGAGGACAGGGAAGAGAGAGAGAGAGAGAGAGAGAGAGAGAGAGAGAGAGAGAGAGATTGAAAGACAAGAGTCTTTCAGAGATAGCAAGAAAGAGTTGGTGGGTGGGAAGTTGGACTGGATTTTTTTAACCCCTGTGGTTTCGACTTCCATAGAAGATAGAAGGGGTGCTCCCTGGCTACCAAGCAGCTCCCAACCTGAATGGAGTGAAAGATGCGGCCTGATGACATAAATCCGAGGACTGGGCTGGTGGTGGCCCTGGTCAGTGTTTTTCTGGTCTTTGGCTTCATGTTCACTGTCTCTGGCATGAAGGGGGAAACTCTGGGGAACATCCCCCTGTTGGCCATCGGGCCAGCCATCTGCCTACCAGGCATCGCAGCCATTGCTCTGGCCAGGAAAACCGAGGGATGCACCAAGTGGCCAGAGAATGAGCTACTCTGGGTCCGCAAGTTACCCTGTTTCCGGAAACCCAAGGACAAGGAAGTGGTGGAACTGCTGAGGACCCCCTCAGACCTGGAATCCGGCAAGGGGAGCTCAGATGAACTGGCTAAGAAGGCAGGCCTCAGAGGGAAGCTGCTCCCACAGGGGCCAGGTGAGGTGCCTATGGCCAGCTCCATTACCACCCCCACCCCCACAGAGGAAGCAGAATGCCAGAGTCTAGTCCAGAGTGGGCGTCAGGAGGAGACGTCCAGATATCTGGATGGCTACTGCCCCTCGGGCAGTTCCCTCGCCTACAGTGCCTTGGACGTCAAGGGCTCAGCTGACCGCCCTGAGCCCGAGGACAGCATCTTCTTTGTACCCCAGGACAGTATCATCGTTTGCTCCTACAAGCAGAACAGCCCTTATGACAGATACTGTTGCTACATCAATCAGAGCCGAGGCCGGTGGGACCACGAGACAATAGTCTGATCCGGGCATCCAAGGGTCCCGTGTTGACAGACACGTTGCTACACTCAGCTCCCAATGGAAGAAAATCACTGCTCCAACAGCCTTCGTCCTCTTAGAAACTGGCATGGTATGTGATAGGGTGCAGACCGCTGGTGCCTGATACTTGTGTAAATAGGCATGTAGGGGGCAGATTTTAGGAAAGAGCTGAGGATAACGTCTCTTTAGGGAAGAGGAAGTAAATAGGAAAAAAAGTTCCATTTGCTTCTGAACAATTTAAACAATGTTGAATGTTTTGTAAAGCAGCCCCCAAAGTGCTAAGGAAGCCCCTGGTGACAGTCAGGGGCATCTAAAGTGAGTCAGGTATCAAAGGATGCAGGGCTGTCCACACAGAAGCTGGCTACTTGTGCCTGAAGAAAGGGGAGGAAAAGTTTGTGTTCCTTTATACAAAATGAGTTTTGCCTATTGAAAATGTTGAAAAGCTTTTCATGTATGGTAGCTGCTGGAAGAAATAAAAATCAAGATAGAATAGGTAAACCCTCCTCCTTAAATGGGTTGGGTTTTGGAGGAAGGGGAGTTAAAAATAGCTGGAATGTATAATTGAGTACTGGCCTCTAACAAGGTCACGTTTCAAATAAAGTATTGATTATGTTATGTGAAAAGTTATTATTTCAGATGGCTGTGTTACATCTTAAACTCTTCATTTGAGTTGATTTGCTGGAACTTTATCTGAAGTTTTTAAATATTTACTAACATTCATGTATTTCCTTACCAGGTGCAAAATGACTTGATGTAATATTTTCATAGATTAGAATTTCTTTTTATCAAGACAAAACAAAATTTACATACACACACACATATATATATATATGTCTCTCTGTCTTCAACATTTCGTAGAGGCATGTACTAGGAATTACTATATGCCTTTTAAAACATGAAACTGCAAAGTGAATTAACTAGTCCTGAACATTATGAAAAATTTGAATGAAATGCAATGGTTATAAGCCTCTGGAAATGCTGTCATGTGTACATTTGTTCAACAACCTCCTGCCCCCAACCATGACTGTAAATGCCAATGAAACAAGAGTTCATTTATAAGATTGAATTGAAGCTCATATTTCATTAAGTTCACTAGATCAGTAAAATTTACATAATGAAAATCTCAGTATTCCCTATTTTGTGGCTGAGGGAAGAAATGCCATAATGGTATCCTAAAATTTATTTCCTGTTTTTCTTGCTTAATTGCAACCGATAAGAAGAATAATCAGCTGAAATGCCATTTTACCCCTCTTGTAGAATAAGTGCATTTATAGGAACAGTGACAGATTTAGTCTTGAGAATTAGGATTATTTTATATCCTTCAATGAAATTTAATCCTAATTATTATACCAAATAGTTTTAGTCACCTCCCAAAAGGTGACTTGAGGACAAAAAAATTGGGGAGCTCATCTCTTTTATGTATTTCAAGTTCAACTCTGTGATTCTTAAGTCAACCGTCCTTTCTTAAGAATTATACTTGTAAAAGTCATAATTTTTGAATGATGTTTGAGATCAAAAGTATGTCATCTTTTTAGTCAGGCCTCAATGTCTGGAAATGAGATGTGTGATCCTGGACAAAGTTCATCTTCCAGCTCTTCGGTTTCCTACTCTATGGAAGAGGAATGGGGGAAAGACTGATTTACTCTAAACTGTTTGCATCATTCATTCCCAGATAGCATATTCTAAAATAGTAAATCAAAGGGACTGTGTGTTGCAGCAAGTAAGCTACAGCAAAATGCATGCCCATGTTATGCAATAAATGGTCAAAACCATGCAATGTGGATTAAATTGCTACTACTCAAAAGAATTCTATAGATATATGAAAGCAGATGTATTCCATTACTAAATATTATCTATTAGACACCAATGCATTCCTGGGCACTGAAACTGAAAATATCGAGGGTAAGATTTTTTGAAGAAAAAAATGTTTTAATGTTGATGCAACCCGAAGCAATGCCATACAGCTTTGCAGTCCATGGGCCTGACTCCAGGACTGTGGTGGTGACGGGTAGTTTCCTAAGTCTCAATAGCTGTTTCGAAAGAAGAAAATACGATTTATCTAGAGAAGGTTATTGGAAATGTAGTAACAAAAGTTTTCCCCCGTGCTTGCCACTGTTGGCATTGTCAGAAGCAAGAGGGTAGAACGATGTTTGTTTGGGCTCAGCGAGTCCTACATGGGTCTGAGGAGAGAGGACTGGAGTGTCCGCTAAGGTCTGGAATTTGGGGAAGTTGCCTTCTGGAAACAGCTTAGAATTTTTCACATAATGTGTACATGTGTGCACAGAGTCCCATTTCCAAATTAAGGGTCAAATACTGACTTAGAGGTATAAGCTATTTTTAATCACATTTTCAAGTTGCATTTCAGAAAAAAATTCTTCCATTTACCTATTTAAAATACAGAAGCTATCTAAGTATCCATTTATGTATGTTTTCCTGTGATAAATGAATGGGTTTCAGATGTCGAGCTGGGAGATTTAACCTTCTTCACCCAAAGAATAAAATGTGAGTTGTGACTTGTGTGGATTTTTCTTAGCATCTTCCACTGAACCACCCCCTCCTCTGTGCTGCAAGGCAGCCTGTGTCCTAATCAACACTGTGGTTCTATTCAAAGTAAACCTGTTGTTCTTTTGAACAGAGATATAAGAAAGGGGACAAAGATGTCCCAAGCCCTTAGAGGAAAAGGGAACATTCCACTCATCCAAACCAACAGCCTGAAAAATTACTAATATTAACATAAGAAGCAAGAGGGCTGTTCCTTGACTCCTTTAAGAACTCCCAAACTGCTAGAAGTTGAAGTAGGCACTAGTTCCTTTTCTTTGCTATTAATTCAAATACTCGTTTCTACTTAATGTGAGGTAGGCATTCTACTTTTGAAATTTCTCCATTCAACTTTTCTTGCTCTGTGTTCCTACTTAATTAGGACCACAGGTTCTTTCCCCATCTGCCTATTTCTCGATTCCTAAATGTGAATTCAGCCAAGACACACAAGCTGGAGCACGCTGGACAACTGTTTCAAGATTTACTCTCTGTTGCAATCATCCTGGGGGAGGGATCCAAGTACAGTTAGGTTCCGGCTCTCTTCCAGCTCAGCTTATCAACTGAAGTGTTTTCAGTACTGTGGATCCTGACATCCCTGAGTTGACACACACAGAGGAGGGAGGGTTAATGACGCTTCTCTCCACAGGTTCTGATGTCTGCTTACTAGTGGCGGCCCTCTGTGCCCACGGCACTGACTGCTGAATTCACTATCTTCGCCACCATTATGATTTTTATCATATTAAAGAAAAATATTTTTGCTGGGCATGGCAGTCATGGTTCTGTAATCCCATCACTTGGGAGGGGGGCAGAGGCAAGAGCATCAAGAGTTCAAAGTCATTCTCACTGTGGATTGGGGGACAGCCTGGTCTGCAGGAGACCCTGTCGAAAAAGGGAAGCTGCCTTTCAGAATCCGGATTCCTAGTATCCTAATAGAACTGCTTTACTCCTATCTTGCTGCCTCATCTTCCAAACCTGTCGACATGCGGTGTAACAATTATAGCAGCCTGCTTTTATTTTTCTTGCCTCCCTTAAATAACCCCTGAGCATGCTCCCCCTTTCTGTGTGTTATCATCATCAGTTAATAACTGTAACATGCCATTTTGGTGGTTCCATAATCCATCCTGCCAGCCCTATTGATGACCATATATAAAGTATTATGGATGTTTTTACCAACTGGCCACAGAAATGAAAACTTACCATTGAAAAGCTGTCCCCTTGAAGAGGAGGCAGAAATATGTAACTGTTCATATTGCTGCTGAATCTTCTCTTCACACATGTGGCCCCAAGACCCAGGGTGGAAGGCAATATGATGTTGCTTCAAAACGCCGCTTCTCAACACTAGATTATAACAAGGTCGGCCTTCAAAAGCACAATGTCCAGCAAGCAAAAAATAAATGAATAGGCTTAATTGATGGTAGTTTCTAATATTCCAAAGCATTTTTCTTTTTTTTCTTTCTTTTCTTTATTCCAAAAAGCTGGCCCATGCACCAGGGGTAAATCCTGGTCCCACTGCCAGGGGTCCCAGAAAAAAGACCAAGCCACACAACTGTCACATTCAGAGGACCTAGTTTGGCCCCATGCTGTCAGTCCGGAGTCTATGAACTCTCACTAGCTCAGATCAGCTGTCTTTGTGGGTTTCCCCATCATGGTCTTGACCCCTCTTGCTCATATAATCGCTCCTCCCTCTGAAAGTTAAATGTGAAGATTTTTTTTTTATTTTTTTTTACAATTGACCACTTCTTATTTTCACAGAAACAGGCAACTGTATGTAAGTCTTCAGCCTGAGGCAAGACCATACGGAGAAAATTTGCTTTGAAACTCATCTGCGTATAATTCAGCGGAGCGTGGGCAGTCACCTGCTGTGCTAGTGAGCTGACCACCTGAACTGCTCCAAAAGACACACTCTTATTGCTGTCAGCTTCCTCACACACTATGTGGCAGCTTCCTTTATTTAAATGTGTTTTAAAATTTCTATTCATTTTGGTAACTTTTGTCTCACTCATTTTTTTGTTTGTTTCTTTTGATTCTTTTTACTTTATTTTTTGTTTGTGAGAGAGAAAGAACATGAAGTTGGGTGGATATGGTGGTGGAGAGGATCTGGGAGGAGTTAGGGGAAGGAAAATATGTAAAACATATTGTAGGAAGAGATATTTTATTTTTAAAAATTGGGTGATAAGATAAAATTTAGCTGGTGATGTAGGAACAATGCATGTAGCCATAGAGCACACACGGAGGTTGGGGACAGTTCGTAGAAGAAGCCAGTTCTCTCCTTCCACCATGTGGATCTCAGGAATCAACTAACAACAATAGACTTGACAGCAAGTGCCTTTACCCACAGAGCCATCTTGCTGGCCCCTGCAGCAGCTTCTTGACTTCCCGGCTACAACCTGCAGCTGGCCACCGGAGCCTTTGTCTAAGAGCTCCCTGGGGAAAGAGAAGATATTTGGTCCATCCTTTCCTCATCTTTCCCTCTAAAATGCGTCCTGCCTTGCTGGGTGAAAACTCCAAATGGCACCATTTAGTCACACTAAAAGCCTATTTCCCGTTTTATATTAAATATAATCAGCGATAATGCAGACTGAAATAGGCTTCTGTGGGTCGAGATCCTAATTTCTGTTTGGCATTCTGTTCCCCTGGAGGAACTGCCTCTGATATCACAAGGGAACGAGACGTACCTTTGCAGAACATCTCCCTACCTCCATGTTTGACCTAACTCCCCTCCCTCCATGTTTGACCTAACTCCCCTCCCTCCATGTTTGACCTAACTCCCCTCTCTCCATGAATGACCTAATAATTGCCATCACCTGATCTCTGGGTCAGCGGTTGACCAAACACACGACAAGAACTGGTGATTGCTTAGAATGTGTGAAATCCACCTTTTGAATTTACAACCAGAAACAAAAGTAAATCAGTGCTAATCGTGTTAATATTGCAAGTATATAAATAAAATAGAAACCCCAGCATTGGCCACTGGCCCTCTGCTAAACTCCTCTCACTTAACCACGTCTTCGAGGTAAAGTGGTTATTCTCTCAGGTCGGTAGTGGGGAGCTGGGCTGCCAGCGCCCCCACCTCATCCCCATCCCAGCTCCCAAAGAAGTTCTCTTTCTACACTGAGACTGTGCTTTGTATCTCCGAGAAGCCCAATTGTTCTGGAAGAGGATGATAGCCTTGCTCAGCAGTTCCCATGAGCACTACTTAAAGCCGGTCTTAATAACTTCTAACCTATATAGTTTGTCCTGTGAATTTTCCCCACTATCTAACTAGATAAAAACATATTTGAATAACTCTTTCCTGAGCCATAGGGACCACTGAGATCTTGAACAAGACAAGGCATCCTTTGAATACAGGGAAAGAGGATGTGTGAGATTTTCCAGCCCCGTAACGGAACATCTGACACAGGACTATCTGACACAGGACTATCCCGGCTCATGCTTTCAGAGGCTTAAACCCATCATGGTGTAGAGGGCACCATGCATCACAGCAGCAAGAGGACAGAGAGAAAACTTCCATCTACGCACTTTCTTCTCCTCTTCTCTGGTTCTATTCCAGCCCCAGTCAATGGGATCGCACTGCCCACACTCAGAATTGATCTTCTCCCTTAATCATGTCTGCAAATGTGCTCACAGGCATGTCCAAGTGCAAAATAATAATAATAAAAGGGAGATGCTAGAGAATTCTGACACACTTTAAATAACTAAGAAAGCACATGTGTATATTTAACTTTAAAGTATATTCCAATGAGCAAGAAATTTAACTAGAAATACCTTCCTGCTAGATATAGTTTAAAAAAACAGAAAACAGCAAATAAACAAGATCAAATGGGTTAAAAATGATGAAGAAAATGTGATACACATACACAATGAATATTATTTAGCCTTAAATAAATAATAGAGCAAATGGTAGAATAAGCATGAAGAAGTTAAGAGAATACAAAGTGGATAATATTAGCTAAAATTTTAGAAAGATGAAATGAATAGTCAAATGATCTTAATCCATATACTCAGCCAAAATTTCCCACTGAAAGAGGAATGTGCTATTAAATGCACAAACTAAGGCACCACTGCATGGTTTAGGTAGAGGCGAAAACCCAGGAAACTGAGGCTGCACTCAAGTCCCTTTCCAGGCAGGATTCCCTCAGGGTGGGATGCAATTGTTCAGACTCAGCTGTCAGGGGACTCCACTGATTTTGTGACTCTGACTCCCGAAGTACAGACAATAAAATCAAAACAGACGAAAGGAGCACATTGAATTAAAAAGCTCTAGAGCCAGCGAGATGGCTCTGTGGAGGAGGCTCTGGGTTCCTGAGTTCAGTCCCCTCCTGGACAGCCCACGTGATGGAGGAAGAGAGCCAACTCCACACATGTGACATGGCTAACACACGCACACACACTATAAATAAATAAGTGTTCAATTTTTAATTCCTTCTGCACAGCAAAGGAAGAGATCATCAGAGCAAAGAGATAGCGTATGTAATGGGAGAAAACATGTTTATTGTACAGCTGATGATAAATCAGTAGCCGAAGTAGATACAGCACTCAACCTACTCGGTTCCAGAAAACAACTGCCTAAAATCAGGGAAAGGGCTTATTAGACATTTAAAATGTGCAAATAGCCAACACATGTACATATGAAAAACATGCTCAAAGCCACTAATCACCAAAGATGGACACATTAAAACTAAAGTGATATACTACATTATACCTGTCAGAATGGCTCCTGAAATTGACAAATGATAACAAATGTTGGAAAGAATGTGGAGAACAGGGAGCATTGTATGTTGGTGAGAATATAAATTATCTGTTATGTAAAATATGAAATACCTCCAAAAAAGTAAACGAGTTACCATATGACCCAGGTACCCCTCTACTGATTGTAGATGTCAAGGAGCTGAAACCAAGCATCTATATCTAGCTTCATGCTCCTTGTAGCATTATTCTCAATAACCAAGACATGCAAACATGATCAGTGTCCAACAATGGATGGACCAATTGTTTAAATGTTACACACATGATGGAATATTATTCATCGTTAAAATGGAAGCAAATTCTGTTATTCAGATAAACCTAGAGAATGTTATAAGTGAGATAATCCAGGTATAGAAAGACAAACTTATGTATGGAATCTAACAAGTCAAATTTTTGAAATGTAGTTGTGGAAGTTGATGGGGGATGCACAGCAAAGATGTTGACCAGGAACATGAGTTCAATTGGGAAGAACTTATTTCCAAACTCTGCCTCCTTTCTCCCAGCAATCAGTTTAGTTTTCCCCATCCAGCTAAATTCTGCTTTCCTATAGGCCCAAAGCAGTTTCTTTATTCATTAACCAATAAAAGCAATACATAGACAGAAGGACCTCCCACACCAATTTCTCTTCTACAGGAAAGTTTAGTTAGTCCCAGAGTCCCCAGGCAATTCCCCTGTCACAGAAGAAAAGATCAGAAGCAATGTGCCAGGTCTCGCAGTCTACAGATAAAGAAGTCCTGGGCAGTTCAACCATTCCCAGCACAACTAAGGGAGGAACCTCAGACCCAACTTAACTAGGACTTGAAGCTTTAACCAAATCTGACTTTAAGAAAAATTCAAAGAAGTCAAATCATCCCTGCTTGCAGATGGTATGGCACTACATTTTAAAAGACCCCAAGACTCTAAGGTGTGTGCATCTCAATCCAGTCAAGTTCACAATCCAAATTAACCACCAGAGAGGCAAAGAGAGAATGTGCAGGGCTCTGGGCTCCAGAAGAACCAACAAAGCCCTCACCTCACAGAGGCAGCCTTACAAAGACAAATTAGGCACATTTCTTCCTCATATACAAACTTAGGAGGTGGAGGAAGGACATGGAAAAATGGTAGGGCAAATTGGAGCGTGGAAGGGGAAAGGAAAATAAGAAAGGAAGGATAACAGAGGGTGAATGTGACTAAAGCGAACATCCTATGCAGGTGTGGGTATGTCATCGTGAAACCCGCTGCTTCAGGCGACCAGAACTTTTTTCTAATTAAAAAAGAATTAAATCAGCAAGTAACTGTTTGCTTTGGTTCTATTTCTGGAGCAAGTTTCATTCCCACTTGGGGACAAACAACTCATTGGACAAAGCAGTCCCCTTCCCGAACCATTGTTCTGCTGTCTCAAGGACTGGAATAACTCGCAGCTTTTTCTGGAAGGGTCTGATGGAGACCCAGCTTCTGAAATCACCAGCTCTGTGGTTCTCACTCCCGACAGGCTGAGACATGGGGACATGTCTTCCATCACAAAGAAGCAGGGTACTAAGGATGTCAAACTCATTTACTTCTTTCTTTTCTGTGTCTCAAAATGCCTCAGCTGCTTTGACTTTACAGCCCTTCCTATGCAGACATGTCTGTCACTTTAAAGACTGTGCCACTGAGTGTTTTTGTTCCCCGAGATGCGACTGCATGTTTAATAGCAAAAGGTCTCAATATGCAAATAAGCAAGGGAATGAAGAGTTAGACAAAATCAATCAGTCATTTTCTGTCCATATCTCCAACACCCTGGGTAACCACTGGACACAGTGGCACTAAGGAAATGCTTACTGATGAGAGAAAGTAGAACTCCTTAGGACCATTTGTTACATGTGCCCTGACCATAGGGATGTGTGCGGCAGCCCCTGGGGCTTCAGAACCAGCATCCAGAGAGCTGTACTTGGTGAAATCGTGTCCTAATTCCTAAATCTAGAAGCACCCATTGAAGGGAATCAATTTTTCAGAAATCATAAAGAAAATTTCAGAAAGTCATTTTTTAAAAAAAAATATCAAAGGAAAGGGAGAGAAATAATATAATCCCAGAATTACCCGGGAAAGTGTCCTAACTGCAGAAAGAGGAGCTGAGGATCAAGACATAAGCCGGTCGGCTGGCTATAGTTTGTTTCCAGAGGTCTGCTTCCCAGGGCCTCGCTTAGGCTTGCCCAACCAGAGCCATCAAGTCCTCCCCCACCCTATGTCCTGAAACGATCAGAAGGAGCGTTTTCTCTAAGACGCTGTGTGAGATACAGATGTGGTGGAACCAGCAACTCATTGGCAGTTATAGTCTCTGTCTTCCCTAGTCCAAATCTCTGATTTACCCAAGACATTCCGGAATTTTAAGAAGGCAACTTGATGGCTCTTAAACCTGAGAGCATATAGAATCACCTGTAGTGTGTGGTAAACATGAGTTGCTGAGACTGGTCCCAGATTTTCAAATTCAGTAAAATTCTAAAGAGTCAGAGGTCACACCAGCGAGGACAGTCCTCATTCTCATACTGTCCATCCATACGTATGCTTCCCAAGCTCAGCGTCTATTATAGACCCTGAGCCAGCCATGTCCACATGGCAGAATTTGAGTGAATGTCTGGCACATAACAAATTCATCGAGTTAACCAACAAGTCAGTTTACAAAGTCCCTAGGACTGTATACCCCACCTTTCCTGATGGAAGTGGAGCCCAGTCCTCTCCCCAGCTTACCCTACTCTGTTCATGATTCAATACCTGATTGTAGATCTTTCAGAGACCAAGATATAACCCTTTGTCAAATGACAGTAGATACGAGGGATCCTGGAGCCACCGCCTTCTTTGGGCCCTGAGATTTAGACTCTGGGTCTACATGGCAACATCACTGTGGTCAGATGTGTCCCAACCATTCCGGATTGGTGCCTTTCCTGCCAACCCATATTTTAGCTCCCAGTGGGGCCCTGGTTAAACCTTCAGCTGCGTCAAGACCGTAGGTAATGTTTCTGAACCAGGGTCCCATGGTGACTTTGAAAGAGAATCTTAGATTAGAGGTTTTCGAGGTTTCCTCAGGTATTAGCCAGAATAAGCAATACTTCACTATTGTGTGTGTGCACACATGTGTATGCTCTGAATGTCCATGTATGCACATGGGGAGGCCAGAGGTTGATACTGAGTGTCCTCCTCTATGGCTCTTCGCCTTATTTTTTGACACAGGGCTCCTCACTGAAGCTGAACTTCACTAATTAGCTAAACAAGACAGCCAATGAGCTCCAGGGATCCACCTGTCTCACTCTCCCTCTCTCCCCCCAGCCCTAGGGTTATAGGTGTAGCTGCCATGCCCAGCTTTTTGCACGGGTATTGGGGAATCCAAACTGAGGTCCTTGTGTTCACGCAGCAAACTCATTAACCCCCGAACCATGCCCTCAGCCCTCCCTTGTACCCTTTTGACTGTGTTCCTTATGCCAATTTTATCCTTCCCTCTCTCTGACTTGTGTCTGTGAGCTGCACAGAGGAGAAATAGAACTGTACTCTGGCCCCAAGATAGCAAGATAGTCGTACTTTTGAAGGACAAAGGACAAAACTAATTCCTAGAACAAGTTTTTTTCCCAAGAAATTCAGAAATAAAATTAAAACCTGTTGTTTATCATTACACTAGAACATTAAAGCTCTGCACAGACCAGCATCACTAAGGAAGCTCAGGTAGCCACCTACAAGCAAGCCGCTTGCAGAAGACTGACCCATGTGTGCCAAACCACTGCCTTCCCACTCACTCCTTCTCCTCTGCAGCTTCCACCGCTGTTTCCCTTGGAAACCAAAGCAGTAGCTGCGTGCAAGGCAGCTCTCTCTCCCTCCTCACTCATCAGTACCACGGACTAGCAGCCTATTTTCTTCCTCGGTAGATGGGGGATGGTGTTCACATGGGGGGTAACATGAAAACACTATCACCTGGGGTCAGAGACATTGTGCGTTCTGTGGACCATTCGTCCTTGAAATTTTTCATTTTTCTTTTTCATTTTCTAAGGTAAACCATCTATTTCTCCTCTGTGCTGTAATGATTTGTGTATTAATCATTTCTTTTAGGTATCAGACTGTTTAAAATCTAAAGGTGATACAGACATCAGCCCGACGTTTCCCACAGCAAAGCTTGATACAAGTCAATTGGGCCATGTAACTATCAGTTAATATGATTATAGCCCAATGAACATTTTAGCATCCAATAATGACTCTTGCCTTAATTATTGTTACAATTGCTGTAAAATCTTTCTTTTTCCTCGTTTGTTCTACATTTATCAATTGTAATTACACCCCAGGAAAGAACTTTTTCCTTTTCTTCAATTTATTTGCTCACTTATTTATGAATAAGTGTAAGTAGTTCATGGGTTATATCTTGTAGAATAGGCTATAATCTATTAATATAATTTTTCCATCTGCTTTGAGGTATAGTTGATAAGTAACTCATTTTAAATAATAGGTTATGATTTTATGCAGTGGGTTATAATCTATCACTATCATTTTTTAATCACAAAGCAATCTCAGATTTGGCTGAGGCGAGTCCTTTTTGGTTTGTTTGCAAGTTTCTTAACATATCTCCATTCTGCTCTAAACACTTCTTAGTTGCTGTCATGATATTTCCATAAGAAATTTTAGCTACAAAAATAAAACCGTTTAGTGTTCAACACACATGGACGTGTGTGGTAGACGCCACCCTCACCCAGTCAGTGGTCACTGTTCAACAACAATGAAGCTCCCAACAGCAAGCACCCTCATGGACGCTTCATCACCTCGATGGCTTCCTGCCGAAAAGGTGAAAGACTTCAGCATAAACACGAGGAAAATTGAGAAAAGATTAATATTCAGGGACATTTTATAGAATTAAACTCAATAAGTAAAAGTGATCACCATTACTGAAACTTAGACACGACTTAATGTGATATATAACCCAGGACCAGATCCTGAAGGGGTGGGGGCGATGCATGACATAGGACCAGATCCTGGAAGGGAGGGTCTGTTACTAAAGCGATGGGACAATGAGAAAGACTTTATAAAGATTGTACGAGACAATGCTTCATATGGATGGCGAGTTTCTGATTCTGACCATTGTTGTTGTTACATAAGAGAATGCTGCCACTCGGGAGAGAAGCACGGAAGTATGTGGGAGGAGAGGAGCACGGTGTCGGAACGTATGCCCCAAAAGAGTCAGGGGGAAAAGGAGTTGGTTTGAATGTGTCCTCCAGAGAGTATGTGTTGAAAACTTAATCCATGACGCAGCATTGGCAGAAGACGGAGTTTGAAGGGTTGTGTTTCCTTAAGAGGCCTCTGCCCTCGTGAATGGTAATTATAATCAGCTTCAAGCCACAGTTTCACTGACTTGCTCTATCTTGCTGAATTGGTTAGTTTTCGCCAATCTGAGACAAACTAGAGTCACCTGGGAAGAATGAAGCTCAGTTGAGGAATTGCCTCCATTAAAGTGGCCTGTAGGCGTGTCTGTGGGGGTATCTTCTCAATGATTGATGGGGGAGGGCCCAGCCCACTGTGGGCGGGGCCACTCCTGGGCAGCTGGTCCTGGGCTGGAGAAGAAAGCAGACTGAGGAAGTCATGGGGAGCAAGCCAGTAAGCAAGCAGTGTTCTTCCGTGTTTCCTGTTTGCACTCCTGCTGAAGTTTCCTCCCTGACTTCCCTCAGTAATGGACTGTAATCAGGACAGACAAGCCAAATAAACCATTTCCTCTCAAGTTGCTTTTGCCTGTGGTGTTTATCGAATAGGAAGCAAACCAGGACACGTTCCCTTCTGCCTTCGCCAAGGGCTGATGCCATAAGAAAACACTTGCCAGATGTGGGCAACTTCCCAAGCTCCAGAGTTGGGAGCCAATGAATTTCTGCTTGTTACAAATTACCCACGCTGAAGTATTCTGTCGTAGAGGCAAAGATGGACTTAGGCGAATGAGAAAGTAGATGCGGTTATCTAGTGAGGGCGGCTCAGGAAATGGGTGAAGCAGCCCAGCAATTCTGTGCCCTTGCAAATTTGTTTGGAATTAAGATTTAATATTGTAAAATCATTGGTTACCTGTACTTTTTGTCTAGAGGTGAAACCCTGCAAAATTTTTCTTCCACATTAATATGTCACGGATATTGCTGTTGTTCTAATCTTGTTGATGTTTTTGCTTTTGTTTTTGTTTTTTGGAGACAGGGTTTCTCTGAGTAGCCTTGGATGTTCTGGAATTCACTCTACAGACCAGGCTGGTTTTGAACACAGAGACCCTCCTGCCTCTGCCTCCTGAGTGCTGGGATTAAAGGTGTATGCTATCACTGCCAGGCAAATGCAGCCATTTCTAAGAGAGACTGTTTCACAATAAAATTCCTGGTATTCTTTCCACCCTCTCTCCCAGTGTTCCCTGTGCCACAGATTCCGGGGAGTCAATGTAGATTTGTTCATTGGGGCTGGGCTCTCCACTCTCTGTTGATCTCTGCATTGTGTCCAGTTATGACTTTCTGTGATGGTTTCCATTTGCTGTGAAGAGACTTATTGGTTGTCCAAGGCAGAGTGGTCAGCCCCGAAACCATACACATAGAAACGACAGAAACAGACTCAGCAGGTTGTATCTCTTTAGGTCTTTCTTTGGACCGTCAATTCCCAAATAATGACACGGAGACTTTTTATTAATTATGACTGCTTGGCCTTAGCTTAGGTTTGTCCACAACTAGCTCTTATAACTTAAATTAACGTGTTTATTTTCATCTGTGTTCTGCCGTGTAGTTCTTTACCTCTCTTCCATACTGTTTGTCCTACTCCTCCATCCCAGACTGGCGAAATCTCTGTGCCTCAGATTCTTCCCAGTTCCTCTCTCTCTCCCCAGAAATCCCGCCTATCCTATCCTACCTAGCTATTGGCCATTCAGCTCTTTATTAAACCAATGAGAAGGAGCCTTAGGCAGAGACACATCATCACACTCTACAAAAAGATTATTCAACAATTGTATTTCTGTATTTACACACACACACATACACCAATAATAACCAAAGAAAAAGAGACTATTAGCTTGAGGGAGGACTGTGGGGAGTTGGAGGGAGGGTACCCGGGAGAGGCTAGAGGAAGGAAATGGGGAGGTGATATAATTCTATTTTAATTAAGAAGATTTAAAAGAAAGCATTATAAAATCAAAACTTACAAAAGCCAAGTTGGATAAAAGTCAATACTATTGGCTATTTATTTGGGTTATTTATACTTTACCACATTCTAAAATGAACTGAAGGGGATTTGTCTACTCAGAAGGATTTTCAAAATTAACTTCAGCTGCTTTCTCTAGAGGCAGGCACTGAAACCAAGAGTTTAGGGCAAGTAATTTGGTGGGAACATGATCTTCAAAGGATCAGTAAGACAGCATCAGTAAAACCCCCAAAGAAGCCACTTAAAGCCATGGGCAGCTACAGCTGAACTCTGTCTAGGACGCAGTATAGAACACATGGTCAAGCTAGCCTTTCCTGAAGGCCAAGGAAACTGGTTTTCAGGAAACAGTTGTCTACATCACCCAAAACAACAGTCTAGAGGCCAAATGACTTTTTCCGTGGTGAACAGGAAATTCTGTAGTAAGAACACAAGTGAGGAAATCCAGGTTTCATTCTGAAGAAACCCCATGTGGCTCCAGGTCAAGCAGGCCAGGAGCTCCAAGTCGTCTTTCCCTGTAAACTATAACTAAAAAGTTGAACAAACTGAAAACTGAACCGCTCTTTTAGACCCATCAGTGTGGTTACAGAGCAATCAGGGTGGTGCCCACACAGATGGAAAGACAGAGAGGATACAGGGGTCACAACTAGGAAAGCAAAATTTCACAGCAGAAACCTCTATGGAAACCAGTTCCAGCGAGGAAAAGCCCTATATTGTAATTGACAAGTTTCTAGAGGCTTGATGTGGACAAACCTAACAGTTAAAACCCACACACGCCCCCACGCTTTTGTAAGTCTTGTTTCCTGGAGCTCCTCCAGGGTGAATCAGAGAATGAGCTGCTAGGCTTCCAACAGAAATAGCCAGAGCATCCTGTCCTTAAGACAGACTGCCTTCAAGACTACCTAGAAAAAAGATGTCTGGGTGGGGTGCAGTAGGGAGGCAGAAGCAGGAGGATCTCTGTCGGGGTCCAGCGCTAGCCCGGACCATAAATTATTTTTCTCCACCAGACCCCAACATAAACTCTCTCTCTGGATCGGCATGGAGGCAGGGGAATAAAGACACAACTCACATGGCTTAATTGGGAGGGAGATTTTCAGTGGTCCCTCATGAAGTCTTGAGTTTACATCCTGAAGAATTCCTCCTCATTTATTCTTCAAACAGCTTTTATACCAACACATAAACAGAGCGGGACCTGTCTCCTAGGTAACCAGGTGAATGGTGTTTTGTCACGTCCGCATCTACCTGTCTGCTGTGTGTGCTAGCTGTCACGTAGGCTTGAATCAGC
>LOJH01007125.1:0-12625 GCA_001685095.1 Ellobius talpinus
ATATGGAAGTTATTGGGATACTTTAAATAAAGAATTTTTATTAATAAAAAAAGAACAATCATGGTCTTAATATGTGTCCATTAATCTGTTAAAGATGGGCCAGAAGGAGAACTCAGTGTATAAAATACTCACTATTCAAAAACAAGATTCTGAGATTGGATTTGAACAGCCATCCTAAAGGGCAGGTGCTGTGACACACATCTGTAACATCAGCATGTGTAAGGTTGAGACAGATGGATCTTGTGGGCTAAGTATATAGTCATACTAGCCACAATAGAGAGTTCCAGAGTTTTTCAGAGATATATTTTATATCTAATAAAGAAAGATAGAGTACAATAGAGTAATGTAATCAGCGTGTACCCTTGACCTGTACATGTGCCCATGTTTGTACATAAATGTACATTCACATGAAAATGCTACAGATGCAAACATTTTGAAAGAAGATACTTAAATAAAAGAAAATAAAAATAAGGTTAACTTTTATTATTTGTACTTTTATTATATATAATTTTATCTTTGGGAAAGAAAATATTTGTAATAACAAAATCAATATTCACAGTGCATTTCTGGTAATTTTTCCATGTGCTCACAGTTGGGAAATGTAAATCACTAGTGAATGTTTAGAGATAACAGAATAAAAAAGGATTAGAGAAACTGAGAGACCCCCAGCAGATAATGTGAATGCCTGGTTGTAGGAACCAACTTGTAGTTTCCTGGTTGTAGTTTCCTCTAGGTATCATTTCATAATTAATATACCTTTTAAAGCTATCTTTTCCTGTCAAACAGTTCTGCCTATCTCCAGTATTTTTCTCATGTTAATTTTATTGTCAATGCCTATCATGTTACATCTTTTGAACTATGTATGATTAAATTACTAAATTTCCCCAAAATAGCTGATGTATGAGTTTTAAACACCATTACTTACAAGTAACATTATATGCATTCAGCAGGTTGTATTTAGGAATAGGTATGTGTATACCTTTAGGTATATGAACTCAATAACAGTGAGTAAAGAATGAATTTGAAAAAAGATAATCATGAGGGGTATATAGGTGAGTTTTGAGAGACAAAAAGGAAGGGTGAAATATTGTAATTAATTATAAATTTCAAAACAACAAAATAAATAAAAATATTCTACCCTAAAACACAACCCATCCTTTTAGACATTAAAAATATGTACATTATTTTTTAAAAAAATCTGTGATAATTGTATAAGTAATTATACAATTATAATGTAGGAAAATGTGTTCATTCCTTAAATTTATTGTCAGAGTTCTTGATTGTTTTTTCTTTATAGAATAAGTATGAAGGTTTCTGTGAGATTTGTTCATAGACAGTTCATTGTAGTCATTAGCAACAGTATGAGTTTTATACCTGAAGTGCATTCCTATTACCCTTACAAACTGCTCTGTCTCATGCACCCATGATGTCACATCATACGTAGTGTTGTGCCCAAGTTGAGACCCCTAGAGAGACCACCAGAATCCAGTCAAGTCCATAATGCAAAAGCAAGGTTTAATTCTTTTGTCAGCTAGCTGGGAGTTCCCCACTACTTGCAACACAGCACAGTAGGAAGAGCTCCCATTCCTCATTTGGGGTTGACATATATAGGCAAAAACCACAAGCCAGGTTTACTTAGGGTTAAGGGGGTTTGTTTTGCTGAGTACTGGGTATGGACTACTTCTGCAGTACAGGGTATGGACTACTTCTGTGCATGCCCTCACCCCCCCAAGCAGTTATTTCTGTACTTGTCTCAACCACAAAGTTGGGTGTTAACAGGGGGCTAGCTGCTAGGGACAACTGGTCTGAACTTTTGCAAAGGTCCTTGTTTCCAGCTAACTCTTGATGCTGTAAAGAGCTCCAAGCCGGTGTCTTAACCAGCTCCTGACCAAGCAAATCTTTAAAAAAATTTTTTTTATGTCCTTATATTTCCCCTTTCCCTTGTAACTTGGGAAACCAATATTGGTTCCCCTTAGGGCCAAGTGGGAGCAACATATCTTTTCTCTATTATATTGAGGGGGACATAGTTCTGTAAAAACAGTTTTTTTTTCCTAAACTGGCACGAAGTCTTTCTATGTAAGGGAGTTCCCTTTTGACTTAGCATCTCAACTAGGTATTATAGGACGATGTATTCTTTTAACTGCTTCCAGCTGACTTGGGGCATCATTGTCAAAGTTAGCAAAGGTGGAATGCTAGTCAAAAAAAAAAGGAAATTTAGGCATTGAGGTATTTATCAGGAGCATCTAGTTTGTGGACTCTGTTGAAGAGCCAGGGAGCATTCACATCATCTAGACTGGTCCACATCAATTTTCAGCAAGTCCAGGGTCCGTAGTCATTTGGAACAGATTGTAGTCAGCAATTAATGCTTGGTTGCATCTGCCAACCAAGGGGAAACCTGTGGAGACAAATTTAAACTAGGAACAGAAGTTTAATACATTTGAAACTTTTAGGCCCAAATTAAAATCCATGTTATAGAAAAAAAAAGATATTGGTAAGACAGCAAAAATAGACTCATACCTTTGAGTTTTAGCAAAAACAGGTTTGGGTTAAAAGTGTGCAGACAACTAAAAGAAATTTAAATCTTGACCTTGTGACCCAAACAGTAATTAGTCATATTTTAATTAATTTATAATTATATCTTAAAACTTGAATCTGTCAAATTAACAAAGCTATAGCTAGCCCAGCCATCAATACTGTCAGAGATCTCAGAAAGATAAATAAATTATATTTAAGTACAGACCAAACAGCTATTAAAAATATTAAAAAATGACAGTGAGCAGCCTATGTACAGTCATACCAAGGTCTCCATAGCATTGGAGGCAGAAGTATCAGAACAGCAGACTTTACCAGGCCCATAAGATGAGAGGTTCCTCTGGAAGAGGGAAATGGAAAAGACTGACCTTATTTTGTCTAGACAAAAGTGGTGCAATCAATTCTCCAGTGTCCATAGTCTGGGCTGGGTCCTGGCAGTAGGTGGTGCATTGGGCATCTTGCCCAGTGGTCAGCATCATCATTATCCAGGTGGAGACATTGTGGTGTCCTATAATATTCTTTGGAGACCTTGGGCCACTGCTAGGATCTGGAAGTCTCTGTCTGATACAAGCTTTTTAATTATTATTTTAAATGTCATAGATATCTTAAGTATTTAGGGCTACCCAGGTATATCTGATTAAGCAAACTTTATTACTAATTATTTGTTTTAAGCTTAATATTAAAAATCTGTACAGAGGACTAAATAAGGCTTATCCCTATAATTATATTAAAGCTAATAAAGAAACCAAATTAGCCTTTCTGAGGTTAAAAAACAGAACAATTAGTATATTGTCATATAGTAATTGAAGAGCCATTAGTTTATCTATCTATCTATCTATCTATCTATCTATCTATCTATCTATCTATCNATCTATCTATCTATCTATCTATCTATCTATCTATCTATCTATCTATCTATACTCAGTTTATCCAAATAACTTAAGTTTAACAAAGTAAGCAAAGACAATGAGGCTAAAATCTAAACATTAATAATATAAAACATTTTGTAAGCACATATGTTTTATAACCTATTTTATTCTATTTTAGCTGATGCTTCTGGTGACTATAACTTGGCATTGGTGTTTCTAAAACTGTTAAGGTCCATCCTTGCAGCTGTTCTTTCTTTGCTATTCTAGTCTCACCTGTTCTCTATGATTCCTTTCAGTCTTTTACCTGGGTGACTCTTGAATTACATGGCTTAATTGACAGAGAAAGGTACATTTGTGTGTATAAAAGCATTGAGGTGTAGCTTTTCAATAAAGAACAGCATAAAAGAATTTTAATATTATCTATATCAAAAAGACATTCAAATTCTGAATCTAGTGACCAGAGCTCAAAGAACAAGTACAAAATTTTCAATCACCATAGGCTAACTTTTCAAAAAACAAGCATACAGATTTTTCTCAAGAAATAGACATGACCCTTTAAATAGACAAGCAAGACTTTTTAAAATCAGAATTAACCAAGTATGTTAAATATTTAGCTTATTTTTATGTTTTCCTTTTTTAATTTAGCATTTTCAGGTATGAGAAACTATGAGAAACCATAGCAAACATAGTTCACATCCTCTGACCTTTTAACTTTTATGACTTTTTATAGACAATTTTTCTCTTCTCCTGCCTTTCTTTGCTTTTCAGACAACATAAAAACCTTCATCAAAAATTTTCTTGTCTCTCCTCTCATTTCCCAGACAATATGCAAATTTCCATCAAAGTCTTTTTTTGTGGTTTTGTCCAGAACATTGCATAAATATAATATTAAAACAAAAGCAGAAATGTATACATATTAATCAAAGGTGATAAGTATTTGTAACCCATTTGAAATAAACAATTAAAACTCACATATTTTTCTTTTCCTGTGGAAACAAAAGTATAATTTTCCCCAAACATAATGCATCTTTAACATTTACTTTAAAATCAATGCTTTCAAAAGTATACAGGTTAGTATAATTTAACATTTCTTATAAACAGTATCAAGACAGAAAAGGGTTAAGATGAGAAAGTGCTGGCCAGCAGAAGAGACCTTGAATGTTATCATAGTGAAGAAAAACTTGGCTTATAAAAGAGAAGAGGGATACACAAGAGAGTGTCCTTGGCTGCCAATGTTCCTTAAAAAAGAAATTGTTATCTTTTCTCTGGCCATAATCTCAGATTCTCTGTTTTACATTTGCACACTTTTTTCAATTGTAAGCAGTCAATCCCTTATGCACAGGTGTGCAGGTTCTTCCCTCTTGCCAGGACTGTTCCAATCCGCATGCCTTGCCTTTGCCATCTGCCCTCAGCCGGGTACACACAAACTTTGCCACCCATTTCATCTCAGGTACCTCTGCTCTGTGGCCTTGGAGCCCTGCCATCCCCAGGGCTGTGCATCCAGCATGCAGGGAGCTTGTCATTGCCTAGCCCCAGGTCCTCTGCCACATTGCACTTCCTGCAGTCTCATGGCATGGCTCTCCTGTTGTACATTCCCTTTTACCTCCCCACATTTAAGCTCTGTCCCATTTAGATAACAGCCAGACTACCGGGCTTCCTGGAATTCCAGGGGAGTAGAGGGAATTCTCGTGATGATAGAGGTAGAGGTGGAGTAGCTTAAGACAAAGAGACAAAGAAACAGGTGCCAACTAGGACAAAGAAAAGAAAATCCAAACTCTAACAATGTCCCAGGACCAATAATAAAGTAATTTCTCTTTCTTTGGTGGTGTTGGGGACCCAAAGGCACTCCTAACCAGGAACTAGACCTCCACAAGAGGTTCCTAGTCATGCCCACATCTGTGGCCCTTTCAAATGACTTGATGCTTGCAACTTCAGTCCCAAAGGGGATTGAGATGTCTCTCTTTCCCTCCAGGATAACTGTCTAGACATGTCTGTCCCAGTGAGAGCCTGAAAATTATGACTCTCTGGCCAGACAAATTAGAATAACATGTATTACTCTCAGACAAACAGTACATATATACATATATCTTACCAGTATTAGAGTAAGCTTCTAGACCTTTGCAGGTACCAATGGAGGGCTCTGGGGATCCCGGACGAGCCCCCAAATGTTGTGTCCAAGTTGAGAATGCTAAAGCAAGGTTTAATTCTTTTGTCAGCTAGCTGGGAGTTCCATACTACTTGCAACAGAGCACAGTAGGGAGAGCTCCTGTTCCTCATTTGGGGTTGACATATATAGGCCAAAACCACAAGCCAGGTTTACTTAGGGTCAAGGGGGTTGGTTTTGCTGGGTACAGGGTATGGACGACTTCTGCACTACAGGGTATGGACTACTTCTGCTTCTGTGCATGCCCCCACACTCCCCCAAAGCAGTTATTTCTGCTCTTGTCTAGACCACAAAGATGGGTGTTGACAGGGGGCTAGCTGCTAGGGACAGTTGGTCTGCACTTTTGTAAAACGTTCCTGTTTCCAGCTAACCCTTGATGCTGTAAAGAGCTCAAAGCCAGTGTCTTAACCAGCTCCTGAACAAGCAAAGCTTTTTAAAAATTTTATGTCCTTACAGTAGAACTCTCAGAAAAGATTATAACTGTCCTCAAAACAACTATATTAATTAAGATGTTTTTATGCTCATAAGTTCTGAGGGAGTATCTTGTTATTGGTTTGGCTTGTGTTTGTTTGTTGGTTTCTTTGGTTTTTAGATAGGATCTCACTATGTACCTGGATAGCTTGATATTACTGCTACCTTGCCTTCTGAATGCTGCCATTATGTGACTACACATTTAATTAGCATGATTGACTCCTGCTCATTTCTTATACCATTCTTTTAAAAAATCTGGAAATATTTTGTGTAGGTTAAAGTAAAGAGAGTTAAAAGGCTCACTATTCTGGACAAAGTTGGAAAGAATCCATTGTTGTGAGATGAAGTCAGAATATCAGAAAAAGTAAGGAACAAGACTTCTATAGTCTTGTAAATTGTCTTGATTTTTATTTTGAAAGTGACATGAATACCAAAGTGACAATGTAGTTGCAATTGAATCCTATCAACATGAACTGGATTCTATCTTTAAAAAAATATTTTTTGTTTTTAAAATTATAAGACATAATTTAACTATATTCCTTCCCCCTTCCCCAACTTTTGCCAGATTTTTCTCACCCCCTTACTGCAGAGGTCCAGCCTCACCAACATCAGCAAGTGAAACTTTGCCAGCCTTTGAACTTCTCAGTCTTGCAGAGGATTGATGCAGCCCAGACTTGGTGAGTCCCGTAACCCTCTCCAAGCCTAGGGTTATGCGACAAGTAGCAGATAAGTCCATTACTTTTCTTTTGGATACTGGAGCTACCTATTCTGTTCTCACATCTCACTTGGACCTTACCTTCCGCTCACCAATTTCATTTATGAGGGTAGATCGGACCTGTTCCTCCCTACTTAAAACTTTGCCACTGCTCTGCAATCTTGCAGGGAAATTTTTCTCTCATTCGTTCCTAGTTATACCTACTTGCCCTGCACCTCTACTGGATCAAGATATTCTCAGCTGCTTCAGGGCCATACTCACTTTGGCCCCCACACACTGAGTCACACTTTCTTCTTACTTTAATGGGCCTCACAGGTTTCTACCCCAGACATTTCTATCCTTACTCTCTGATCCAGTAGCTCCCCAAGTATGGGAAACTTCTACTACTGTGATTCCTGCTCACTACCAGCCAGACCTAGGTCGCCTTAAATACCCTTCATCCTTCCCTTCCAGACCCCAGTTTCCTATTTCTGAAACCCACCACCAAGACCTTAAGCCTATCATCACCCCTCTCTTATCCTAAGGACTTCTGATTCCTATTGACTCATCCTGCAATACTCTAATTCTTCTCCTGCACAAGCCCTCTGGAGCTTACTGCTTGGTTCAAGGCCTCTGTCTCATAAATGAGTCAGGTATTTCAGTTCACCCTCTGGTTAACAACCCATACAATCTCCTATCTAAAGTCCCTCCTACAAACCCCTACTTCACTGTTCTAGACCTAAAATATGCCTTCTTTACTGTACCTTTACACTGTGACTCATACTTCCTCTTTTCTTTCACCTGGGAGGACCCTGACTTTCAGTTCTCCAGACAGCTTACACAGACTGTTCTCCCTCTGGGTTTCCGGGAAAGCCCCCATTTCTTTGGCCAATCTCTGGCTCAAGATCTCTCAAACTTTGACACAGGTTCTAGCACGCTGCTCCAGTACATTGACAACCGGCTTCTCCACAGTCCTACATTGTCTTTGTCCCAACAGGCCACCTCTGCAGTCCTCAACTTCCTTGGATTCCTGGAATATTGAGTCACCAACTAAGGGTCACCTGTGCTCTCCTACAGTGGTATATTTTGGTGTTCAACTTAGCCTGAGGTCTAAGACCCTCACCTCTGACAGGGTCCATGCCCTGTGAGACTTACAGCCTCCAACCACAGAGGCTCAAATCCTCTCATTTTTCGGCCTGCTAAGCTTTTTTTGCCCTTGGATCCCTAACTTTGTCATTATAGCCAAGCCTCTGTACCAGGCAATCAGAGAGACCCCTGTTTCTCACCCACCCGGCTGGCACTTCACTCTACTGTGAGATGCCCTTCTAACAGCACCTGCTCTTGTTCTTCCAGACCCCACAAAGGTCTTACCATCTCTATTCAGATGAGCGATCAGGGGTAGCCATGGGAGTTCTAACCCAACAGGCAGGGCCTTTGAATATGCCTGTCACCTTTTTTATCCTCACTGTCTGTGGATGACAACCATGCCTGCATGCCCTGGTAGCAGCAGCTAAACTCACTCGGGAGGCTCTCAAGATCGCCTTTGCCTTGTCCAGGCCAATTATGGTATATTACACTCCCTGCCTCTCAGACCTTCTGAGACACCTCTACACCTCTCTCTCTCTCCCTCTCTCTCTCTCTCTCTCCCTCTCTCTCTCTCTCTTTCTCTTTCTCTCTCTCTCTCTCTTTCTCTCTCCTTGGGCCTTCACAAGTCCCGGCTTTTCACTTACTCTTTCTAGAAATCCCCCAAATTTCTTTGGCTTCTAGTCATGCCCTAAACCTCACAACTCTCCTTTTTATTACCTCCCCCATCTGGCACCTCCTTTCACTCTTGCCCAGAGACTGTAGAAGCTTTAACCTCACCTCGGCTGGGTCTTCTAGACCAGCCACTTACAGATCCTGAGCTCACCTTGTTTGTTGATGGAAGTTCCCTTGTAGATAAATCAGGAAACTACCAGGCGGTGTATGCAGTAGTCACTTGCACTAGCACAGCTGAAGCAACCCTCTGGCAATGGGAACTTCCTCACAAAAGGCCAAATTAATTGCCTTAACTAGGGCACTCCAATTAGCCAAGGGACAACAGGCTAATATCTACAGTGACTCTAAATATGCCTTCTTATTAGCCTATACTCATTCTGCACTCTAGAAGGAAAGGGGCTTCCTTACTACCAAGGGCACACCCATAGTTAATAGACCCCTTATACTCAATCTTTTGGAGGCCCTCCAGCTCCCTACAGAAGTAGCTATTATTCACTGTCGGGAACACCAATCCTCCAAGGACCCAGTGGCATTAGGCACTGCCAAGGCTGACTCAGTGGCCCAGGTGCTGGCCTCCAGCTCCTCAGATTCCACACAATATTTTGTTCTTAAGTCCCTCCTATCACAGCCCTGTTACCAAGCAAAAGAGAGGAAGAAGCTTTAGAAAAAGGTGACCACAAAAACAAAAGATGGATGGTTCTATTCAAATAACCACCTCATCCTTCCTCAAGACCAGGCATTGTCAGTCATTTCAGACATCCACCAGACTTTACACAAAGGACCCAAAACTTTGTTCTGCTTCTTGGAGCCCCTCTTTGACCCCACCCATCTCTGAGATCGTATTTCACAGGTTCACTCCTCCTGCCAGAAGTGTTCCCAGGCCAACCCACAGGGGACTCTCCACAAACACCAGTCTCTACATCAGCTTCATGGACACCAACCAGGCAAAGACTGGCAGGTTAATTTCACCCATATGCCTACAGAAAAAATTCTGTTATCTCTTAACACTTGTGGACACTTTTACAGGATAGATAGAAGTGTTTCTGACCTCCACAGAAACAGCAGATGTGGTGTCTCAGGTATTCCTGGACCACATCATTCCTTGGTTTGGTTTCCCATGGACCATCCAGATGGACAGTGGATCAGCCTTTGCTTCCAGCGTCATGGAGTTTGTGTCAGAAGCTCTCAACATCTCCTGGAAATTCCACATCTCCTAACATCCACAATTCTCAGGAAAGGTGGAGAGGGCCAATGGACTCATTAAACAACAACTAACCAAGCTCTCCATTGAACTCAGGCTATCTTGGCCCTCCCTTCTCCCCATTGCCCTTACTCGCCTGAGGGCCACCCCACATTCCCCTATGGGTCTAAGCCCCTTTGAGCTGCTTTATGGCAGGCCCTTTCTCCTTAACCATCACCTCCCAGTCCAAACACCTCCACTAGTGAGGAACCTACCCTACCTTTCCCTTCTGAGGTCCCTTCTCCATTCACACACTGACAGTTATCTCCCTGACCCCACACCAGTTGACCCTAAGGCCCCTAATCATGCCCCACTCTCCCCTGGGGGCAAAGTACTCCTCAAATAGCTAACTCCTAGGTCTCTTGACCCTTAATGGACAGGACTTTACACAGTAATCCTCACCACCCCCTCAGCTGCCAAGCTCCTGGGACACCCTTGCTGGTACCATCTCTCCAGGCTCAAGCGGGGTAATACTCAGGACACTTGGTCTGTCTAGCCTCTGAATTTTCAAGATGCCACAGTGAAGGGCCTACCTGCTCCTCAGCTGGCACTCTCATCTCTGGTTATACAAACAAGACAAGTAATAACAATATTTTTTCTCCAAGAGACCTGACTTCTTACCTCCCTCAAAAAACAGATGCCTGACATCTCCTGGATGACAGTAAGCAGGATGTCTTTCTCGCTGAGTGTGAACCCACTAACACCCAGTTCGTCCCTTCCCGACATTGCCCCATGCCTGCAGGAAGTAGCCAGACTTGAGTCAATGCCCTTTTTTCCAAAGAGAGCCTAAAATTTTGGTCATAAATATCACATCAGCCTCCTGTCACCCCTTATACAAACAGCCTGGAATGTAATCCCAGCCTTGGCCCTCCATCTTTGGAGGCCCTCCCCTGGGCCCTTGGAACCTTGACCCCTCCCCAGGAGTGTCAAAGGTTAAGGTAGCCCACCAAACCTTGACCCCTCCCTAGGAAATGTTATGACCACTCCCACAGGCTATTTACACTGCTCTCCAAAAAAATAAACACTTCTTTTTTAATTTTAAATGTTTTTTTTTTAATTTTCCTCTCTGGTGGTCACGTTGGCAGCATCAGCTCCCCTTGGGGCCACCCGGGAGTGCAAGAGTTCAATTAAACTTGGATATCTTTTAATCTGGTTTGATTTGGCTTGATTGGGATTATTTGCATCAACAGAGAGCTCACTTTAGGAAAATATTCCTAACACTTACTTATCCAAATTTCATGTTCTTAATCTCTTTAAAAGTCAATAAGACAAACTGCCAAACCAAATATATTCTTAAGTTATATGAGTAACAGGATATAGGTGAATAGATGGGCGAACTCAGGAGATAAATGAAGAGAATATTGCAATGATCTCATTTTATTTTACATTTTATTTTTATTTGCTTATTCTTTCATCTATGTATGATATACATGTATATATTTTTGGGCACACGTGTGTATGCACTCACACAGGTATGTTGAAATCAGAGGACAACTTTGAGAAGCTTATTTTCTCCTTCCATCACTTGAGTCCCAAAGATCAAACATTCCACAATTACCATAGTCATGAGAGAACTAAATATTGCAATAATTAACAGAATAAAAAAAGCCTGCATGGTTCTCATTATCAATAGGCAACACATAGCCTATTGTCTCTTATTGTTTATCATATGTCAGTCTAAATCAGGAAAGACAAGTCTTCCTTTACTGACATGATATTTTGCTAGACTACTATCATCTTAAGTGGATCACTGTTGGCCAGCCAAATGGCTCCAAGTGCAGAGTTTCCTTTCTAGCCTGAGGCTGCCTGTAAAGGATGACTATGCTAATTATGAAATGAGAAAAAAATGGGAAGTGTGACTCCTAATATTTCTGCTCAATTGATTGAGACAAAAGTCATAACAACTTAAATAGTAAATTAATAGAGTAAATGATTAAGTTTATTTTTGGTTTAGGGATTTTTAATTTCAGTACAGTCTAAGATTATATTTATACATGTTGAGTTTTAAGTATATGAGAATATCCAGTTCTAAAAAATTATATCTGATTTTAAGAAATATTTGTGTTCAATGAGCTGAAACATGATAGTCTTTAAATTACATATTTTAAAACTTGTTACTTGATTAAATCATGAAAATTTTTGGTGGCATCTATCAGGTTACTGTAGACTCACTATACTAGGTACTGATGAAGCCTCTTGAGACTTGTTGGGAAAATTCCCATTTATTTAGAATTATCTGCACAATGCATCAGAGTTTTCTTGACAAGTTTCAGCTTTGATGCTTTAATTTGGGTTATTACATTTGATAATTTCTGAAGAAACTTAATTTTTAAATTTTATAATAAAACTAATTTAATTTGGGGGTTATATTTTTCTTTTTTCTTTTTGATATTTTAATTTAATTATATTTCTCCTTACCTTCCCCCTCTCCTAACCCTGCTATGTACTTTTTTCCACTCTTCTTCAAATTGATGGCTTCTTTTTTAATTGATTAGTATTGCATAGATATATGTATACATACATAATACATACATACACATACACACATGCATACATATATGTATACACATATCAATTATATATGTTCCTAAATATAACCTGCTTAGTCCATGAATGTTATTGCATGTTGTGTGTTTGCAGAGATGACCATTTGGCTCTGGATAACTGATTGATATGCCTTTCTCTAGGGAAGACCAGTCCTCCTGCCCCCAGTTTTACTCTGCTGTTCACAGTTCTGTGTATGTAGAAATGAGACCTTGCCGGCTTTACCCCATGCACTTTGGTTGTTTGTTGACATCCTAGTCTACTCACATTTAGGCAGTCATGTTGCTAGCAGACACTGGAATGATTGTTCTGTCTCTTTAAGAGACAAGCCACACCCACTCCCTCCCCCATCC
>LOJH01007125.1:12683-29234 GCA_001685095.1 Ellobius talpinus
CTCTCTCTCTCTCTCTCTCTCTCTCTCTCTCTCTCTCTCTCTCTCTCCCCCCGTTCTCCCCTTCTCCCTTCCCTTCCATAACCACGAAATAAATATCCAACCTCACTCTGCATGGTGTGCCTATCTGTCTCTTGCCTGCCACAACCACATGGCTCGCCACGAGGGGGGATGCTGCCAGGGACCAGCCACCTTCAGAGACCTGCCATGTGGTCTCGAGCACTGTCCCTGCCTGGGACTGGCTGCTCTAGGGACTAGCTGCCCTCTGCCTGCCACCACATGCCACTGCTTGGGGACCTGCAGTGTTTCTGCTGCCTGCTGCCACCGAGGATCCGCAGCATTTTTAATTAATCCATTACAGACACAAACTCACAGGAAGGTACCTGGTTCTCTGGCTCTTTCAATAATTCTACCCCCCTAACTCTATATCTTAGTCTTTTGAGATTATGGTTTAACCTGGTTCTTGAATTCCTTAAATCCTGTACTACCAAGTGCTTAGACCTGAACTTTTTAAAATTTCTTCCTTAGGAAAGTTGTGGGTTTCTTTTTGTTTCTACCTACCAGCTTGGGGTTTCTTATACTTCAGACTACCCCACACTCAGACTATAGAAAAGCTGTTTCAATGGTCATTAGAAATTCACATCATCTAATTGTTGACTTTTTCCCTAAGCGTTGGGAAATGCTTTTATTTCCACTTGTCATAGTGTTAGTAATTCTGAACTCTGTGTCCTGTTCCTTCCCTTGTTCTTTTCTCATCATTGTAAGTATCTATATCTCCTGCCTATCCATTTATGCCTGGTCTTGTGTTTTCCAATAACTGACTTCCACTGAAATCTCAGCTCCTTGAGTGAGTTGTTCTAGATTCATGAATGAGATGTAAGCATTTTTGTATAACTTTGTACCTGTTCTATCAATTATAATTCTAATATGTGGTAGAAGTAGAAATGTGTATTTCAGAATCCAATGCCAAAAGTAGGATTGCCCTACTGTACTACACACAAAAGTGGTGACGGCAGAGCAGACTGTAGTGAAGCCAACCCAGAATGACATCACATGTCCATGTTTAAGTTGAAAATATAGACCACCCACTCAGCAACAATTCCTTGTTACCAATGCTCAGGCCCTGAAAGCTGGGGATAGAACAAAGAACCAAGGCTTTTATTAGGATGGCTACATCTCCTACAATTCTTTGCTGATTATATTTTTCAGATCATTGTTTTCTAACTTTAGGGGTTTATGAGGGAAAATGGAAGAGATTTTGGAGGAGAAGGTAGAAGCAAAAGATAAGGAGGGAAGAAGATTCACCTAACAGAAGAAAAATTTGACACAGTGACATCAGTGGGATCCAGAGATCAATGGATTCCTTCTGCTGGTATTTGGGGAAATACACATTGATTTTAGACATGGTAGAGAGAATATATTGAGCTCTCTCTCTCTCTCTCTCTCTCTCTCTCTCTGTGTGTGTGTGTGTGAGTGAGTATCTCCTCTTCCTCTCCTCTCTCTTCCTCTTCCTATGTAGCTCTAAAGTACTTTTGAAGCTCTTTTTAAAGGTCTGTATTATGTCTTTCCTTTGTACAGCTTTGGAATGACTGATGTCTGATTCTTTATAGTAATAATAGAATAAACGATTAACTACTTAACATGGGCTTTTGATATTTTACGGGTGCACATTTAGTTGCTAAAACAGAAGAAATTCCTTGATTACAAATACTGATTTTCCAATACATACTTTCCTGTCTAAGAGAGAAGTTGAATTTTATTTTTGTAATCTGGGCATTAGTTTTTGTGGGGAAGAAGACAAGGTGATGGTCTGAGAACTTCACCTGGAACAGGATGAATCCTTTGTCTGCTTTCCTCACAAGCATACAACAGTAGCTTCCAGCTCTGTATTCTCCACAGTTGAAGGCTTGAGCCTAAGTAAAACAAATGTTTATAGCCACCAGGCCTTCCCGCCAGAGAAACCGAAACAAACATTCCTAAGTTGCTCCTTAGAGATAAACACAATTAATTGAAGACAGATAATTGCATGCATAATGGCTTCTTGTACACTAAGTACCTGTTTACAAATCAAATTATTCAATTTGGAGTCTCAAGGGTGTACTGTCTATGCTCAATTAACCCCTTATGGCTGTGTAAAAATCACCTACTTTGTAAAAATGTGGTCACTAATATTTTAGGCTCATTTAAATTTTAATACAAATTTATACAACGAAGAATAAAAACCTGTTATCATTATGAAAATTAAGAGATATACTGTTCTGAATTATTTTCAGTCATTGCTTGAGAGATATATATTTATAAAGCTTGTATTTAAACCAATTTTCTGTACTTTTAACATAGTCTCAAGAAATACTAAATTTTGAAAACTTTAGAAAGCAAAAGACATTTATATGGAGCAAGTAAACTGCTGACGATTATGAAAATTTGGTGCATTCAAACCAATTAGTTATTCCAGTCCATGCTGTTTCACAGCACATGTTGACACCATGGGATTGTGCAACTAGGGCAATGACCTGATGTTTGTGTTGTGCACTTGGTGAGGTGGTTTCTTACTCTAGGTGCCTCTGAGGAACATAGAGATGCTCTTAGCAACTCAAACTTTATAAGTTCAGTTTAGAAAGTAGCTCAGGCTGGCTATGGTAGGTTAATTCTATCATCCTGGTTTTCAGAAGGTTGAAGCAGGAGGACCTTACATTCAAAAAGTCTAGAAAATCGAGTAAGTATTAAATATGATTGTGCCGAGGAGCCAGCTTAGCATTTGTATAGGCCTAGTAGTAATGAAGACCTGCATTCATACTCTACTCCAAAATAAACAAAATATCAAATGCCAAAGTTTGATACCTTAAGATTAATGGACAAGAATACATGTTATTTTGATATTTTTAATTAATTCCATGTATGTAAGTGCTCCTGTGGTTTTAAGCACATGACCATCCAACACGGTTTCTGGGAAATGAGTCAGGTCCTCTGTAATTACATTAAGTGCTTTTAATCCCATTTCACATGTTCCCAAGAATCCAAATGTTTGATCATTTTTTAAACCAACAAAATTTGACTAATACATCCCTCAAGTAGAAATGTTAGAGCTATAAAATCTTCAAGATATCATACAAAAATAAAAACTGCTGTTGCTTAATAAGGATATATATATTTTCTAATACATATTTTCCTTGATTAAATTTGTTATTTAAATTATATAAATTATCTTTATAGTTAGGGAAAATGTATAAGCAAGACAATCAAAGAACCCCAATATGAAATAATGTTGCAGATAAAATAAAATTCTTTTACACTAAGCAATAAGAAAAGGCAAAATTAAATTAAGAATCAGGTAGCTAAATTTAACTATCCATTTAAAGGTTATGTGAAAGAGTAAGTTGTGAGAAAATTGAGGGAAATATTTTAAATGAAAGAAATTGAGAACTATTGCATTTAGTATTGCTTTGTAAAGTTAAGATTTAGTTTGGGTGCTAAAAGGGCTTTCACAAGAAAACTATAACTGATGGTAAAAAATCATTTTAGAATTTTGTTTAATCATTGTTTGTTTCTTGTTAAATTCTTCTCTTTGAAAACAATGAGATATGCTTCTTATTTCCAGATGAGAGAAGAAAACTAGAGAAAAACTGAAGGGCAGACTGGTCAAGTATCTACTGTGGTTTTTGAATGTTTGTAAAAAATTTCTCTCCAACATAGAACTTAGTCTGCTTTTTAATGACAGTAACAAGAACAACAAAAGTTAAATAGAAGAGGAGGGTGAAAGAAAACATGAGAGAATGGGATGGTCAAGATGGAAGAAGAACAGAGAGGGAGAGCAAGAAAAGAGATATCTTGATTGAGGGAGCCATTATGGGCCTAGCAAGAAACCTGGCACTAGGGAAATTCCCAGGATTCCACAACAATGACTCCAGCTAAGATCCTAAGCAATAGTGGAGAGGGTACCTGAACTGACCTTCCTCTATAATCAGATTGATGATTGCCTTAATTGTCATCAGAGAACCTTCATCCAGCAATGGATGGAATCAGATAAGAAGATCCATAGTGAACCATTGGACTGAGTTTCCAAAATCTAGTAATAGGAAAAGAGAAGTGATAATATGGGCAAAGGGGTCAAGATGATGATGGGGAGACACACTGAAACAGCTTATCTGAGCTAATGAGAGCTCACTGACTCTAGATTGACAGTGGGGAAACCAGCGTATGTCACTTTTGTTTATGGGTAGGTAGGGAATGTATATTGAAAAAGAACTCTACAGTCATTGCAAGCTTTGTCCTGCTCTCTGTAAACCAAGCTTCCTTCTGAAATTACACATTTCAATAAGAAATTCAAGCAGTGGATGTCATATGGCATTCACATATCAGAATCTTTTATTCTTATTTTTGAAGTAGAATAAGTATTCATGAGAATTTTGAGAATTTCATGTATGAGAACTTTATTTACATCAACTGTCCTCCCTCTCCTCCGCTCAACTCCTTTTATACCCTTCCAACTCTTCAAATTCATTCATTCTCTCTCTCTGTGTGTGTGTGTGTACATAAATTTTTAAGTACATATAGAAACAGATTCCCTTTAATATTGGCCATATGTATATATCTTTAGGACTTATCACTTGGCATATGATAATCTATCTGGGCACTTATAACTGGAGAAGACTGATTCTCATTTTCTGAACAGCCACTACCTTTAAATCTTCATGTAGATGTAGGATGTGATGTAATATCCTCCATCTGTTTTGGCATGTCAATTAGTGCTTTCACTATGCAGGTATTGATTAGCATCCACAGCTATCTAATTGGACTTAAGGCTTGTTCAACAGTAGGATTTCATGATTGGTACTATAAACTTTACCAACTCCAGGTGTCTAGTAAGGGCATGAACCAAAAAGAAGCATCTACTATTGACACTTCTTTATTCAGTATAATTTTTAACTGCATTCTTAGTACTTATTCGTACACCTACAGATTAATTGTGGCTCTTAGTCATCATCAAACAAGATCTTTCCTCCAGCTTTCACAGAAAGCCACAATTTGTCAAAAATGAATGAAAAATGCAGAGACCAACTGACTACAGCGTTTCTAACCCATTTATCATATCGACAATATAATACTGGCACCTAAGTTTCCATGAGCATTAGGGAAGAAGAATAAAAGATTGTAAGTATTAGTGGACCAGAATATCTTCTGCAAGATGATGTCTTCTATATGTCAGGGAAGCTACATTCATGAAATCTCAATAATATGGTGCTCACACAATCTAAGAAACTTTTTCCAGTTATAATGTACAGCCTCCTAGTGTGCTCATGTCATAACTATTTTCCTCAGATCCAGCAATCAATTTTTTTTGTTGAATTCAGTGGATTGTCAAGTGCAGTAGTAGAAGAATATATACCTAAATTACCATTAGATGGAAAAGGAGTTATAAAGATATCAGGAGAGTATCAAGTATTCTTTACTAGAAAAATGATGTTGTAACTGCATTTTGTAAAGTAGAAGTTTATTTAATTCTGCCCGAAATAGAGACACATGAAAAAGTATCAATTACCACAGCTGTCCTATTTAGCAACATTTTTATCTCTAAACCTAAAAGATAACTCATTTTTATGTGGTTATCTTTGATGGAAAATGTTACTTGGAATATAGTGATTATATAGATGGTAAAACAGTGTTTTAACAATTAGAAGCATATGCCAATTAAATGACCCTTTTTCAAACAGAAAAATTCTAACATGCTGAATATTTCTTTTTATAGTAGATCAGAAAAATGTGACTTGTGTCCAAAGGTGTTATGGCAACCTTCACAGAACTGATATGTAGAAAAGATAGTATTCAGAAACAGTTCAGAGTAACAGTAGACATTTGCATACAAGAATGGTGTGACATCACACAATTTATTTTGCTTTTTATTACTTTTGAGAAAATGTGACATAGTACTAGCCTTATCTCCTGACATCCAAGCATTTCCTCTGGTAAACAAGTAAAGATATATGTTTTTAAATTTTTCAGCAGCCTATATACAAAGCAAAGAGAATCATCAATATAGCTAACCTACAGTTGTCAACTTGCTAAATGAAAAAAACATTTTTCACATCTCAAGAAAAAAGTAATAAATCTGGTATAGTTATTATTTGCCATCTAACCATTATTTTTCATCAAATGTTCAAGCTGCTAATAACATTACTTAGTGAATAAAAGTGCTTGGTGTTTATATCCAAAGAAAACACTTAGAAAACTAGACATGAATATATATGCTTGTCATCTCAGTGTTGAGGGGGCACAGACTGAGATATCATTTTTAATTTTTATTATATATATATTTATTTTTTCTGTATCCTGTTTTTGAAGATTTACAATTTATTTTTATGATTGAATTTTTCATTTTCCTTAAAAATGGTATTTTTATAGGTCTTTAATTTGGAAAAGTCCTTGTGTTCAAACTTCTACAATGATATCAAATAAATTCTTGGAATTTCAAATTGATTTGAAAACATAAACACTATTTACCAATGCCAATGTATTAGAAATACTCTTTTGTATTAAAATTTATTTTATTAGACTATTTATAAGAAAAGAAATGCTGAAGACTGTCCAAAATGATACATAGTTAGTGAAAAGACATAAACTATACATGTCAAGATACAAACATATTGGCAAAATATATAATTGGATTCACTTACCAAATAAACCAGTGGTTTTACAGGTTTAGCAGTATTTATTTTAAAATAATAAGTGGCATATTTATTTTTAAGATTCCAATTCACCCCTTCAAAATGTCCAAATCACCTCTATATGATTACTAAAGAATTTGACCTCTTTTTATCATTGATTGCTGTTATATACAAATAGGTGTATGTGTATATGTTTAAATATGACCTGCTCAGTCTGTATAATGTTATTTTTATGGTTTTTGTTTGTATATTTTCTTAATAGATCATTTAGTATTTGATAACCAATAAGTGTGCTTGTCTCTTGCGAAGATTATTTCTCCCATTTTTCAGAATTTGTTAGTTGCCTGTAGTTCTTTGTGTGGGATTGTGGCCTCCTGGACTTTCCACTTTGGCATATCTGTGGTTTTGTGCTTGTTCAGCTCACTTAAGTAGTCAGGAATGCGATACTTTATGAGCATAGCTTATGAAATTTCTAGGAGATACCATTTCACATCAACCTTTCTGTCCAAACTGCGTGCTATCTCCTCTATTAGGAACTTATCTTCGAAGTCTTATATGTATAACTGGGGAGTAATCAAGAGTAAAACAACAATAGACTGCATTGTTTGGTAATCTCATGGAAAATACTGATCAAAAACTCAAAAGAGAACTTCTCATGCTGAGTTTTGGATTTCTATTATGTTTTCTTTGGCTATTGGCCTGAGAAATTTTTATTTATACTATGTATGTATATTTACATATACATTTAGCCTTTAGCCAACCAGCTGGACTTCTTTACACCCATGTACTAAATTCACCAGGTTTCCAGAGAACCTAGCTGTTCATTTCTGGTCTCATCATCCAGGAGGCAGCTACCATGAGACCTTAGTGTGGTAGCTAAAGCCTACCACACAAAAAGGAAGATATCTGGTCAATCGTCCTCATCAACTCAGATCATGAAACAAAATATGGACAAGTTCAACAGAAACACTTGGGTTTAAGTCACAGAATCTGATACTGCCCTAGTACCTCCATGCCCTAAGTGCACGACAGATGATGCTTCTTTCTTAAAGCCAAAAGTGGGGAGGGGAGCTGATAGAAATGTACAGGAAAGGCACTTTCTCATGCCAAAAAGTGTCATCACAATAGAGAACTGGAATGTGAGAATACTAAACACAGTTAGGGGAACCAGCTTGCTCATCCATGAACTCAGTCACTTTAGGTGGGATGTCATTGGATTGGCAAAAAATGCATTGAACCGGAAAACAAGAACTTGTAAATGGATGCAAGATTGTAAGCTCGGGTGGAGAGGGAAAATACACAGCAGGTTCAGTTTTAGTGCTATCCAGTTTGGTCCAAAGATGCATGCTTGGCTAAAGACCTATAAATGACCGAATTATATCATCCCAGATTTCAGACAATGACACATCCAGGCACTATCATGTAGGTATATGCACCAACAGCAGCAGAAGAAGAGGATGTCATCAATAGTTTCTACATGGATGTACAGAACGAGATCAGCAAGGTGCATAAGAATGACTTTTTAATCATTATGGGTGACTTCAATGCAAGAGTGGGATCCAAAAAAAATGAACTGTAGTGTCCTGGGAACATATGGATTCAGACAAAGTGACGATAGAGGGGAACGATTGATTGACCTTAGTTATGCAAATGGTTTGCACAGATCCAACACAAAATTCAAGCATGCCAAACCATCAAGGTTCTGGACATGGGAAATCCCTGACAAATGCAATACAGCTAAATTGACTACATTCTGGTCATCAGGAAACTCTTATCTAGTATTCATAACAGTCAATCATTTCCTAGTGCTGACTTAGAGTCAGATCACCAACTTGCTATGGCCAACATTCAACTGAAACTTAGGAGAGGCACGCCAGGCAAGACGAACCAGAAAATCGATCATAAACAACTGATGAATCCACCTATGTGGAGAAAGTATAAAAGAACCACTGGGGGGAAAAAGAGGTCTGAAATCAGAAAAAAAATACCTTTACAAATATAGAAAGCCAATGGGAGAAAGTCAAAAGAGCTATGGAGGAGGCTACAAAGGAGATGTTTGGTTATGCAAAAAGGGCAACACCAGTAGAATGGCTTCCTGCAGAGAGGATCAAATTGATTGAAGAAAAAAGGAAGCTGAAGAACAAATGAGGAGGCAATCCATAGGCAGCAAAACACCACAACTATCTGTGCAGTGAGGTCAAAAGAAGAGCAAAGAAGGATAGAGAACTGTATATTCAAGGTATATGCAAAGAGGTCAAAGAGGCAAGACTTCATATTAAAACACATCATGTCTATGAAGGCATCAGACAGATAACTACCAGATATTCACCTCAGATTTGGATGATTAAAGATGGGCAATGTCATTTATTAACAGAACCAGGGGAAGTACAGCAATAAGAGACAATACTTAGATGCCCTATACAATGACCCTAATGCTGTCATTGTAGACTACAACAAGAAAGACTTCGGCAGCCACTCAAACACCAGAAAGGATGAGGAAATAGTAAATATTGACAGGAGAGAGATAGATGAATCTATCAAGATAGAGAAATGCAGGAAGGCCCCATGAGTGGATGACATCATGGTGGAGGAGCTGGGGGCAGCTACAATAGGCTCAGTGGCCAAGGTGCTTCTCAGACTCTTCAGAGAGATATTGGAACATAAAGTAATTCCCACAGAATGGAAACAGTTATAATTTCCATACACAAGAAGAAGGACAAGCTGGAATTCTCAAATTTCAGGGGCATTAGACTGTTGTGCAATAGCAATAAAATCTTCTCCTTCCTTATCCTGCAAAGTATCAAGGGCAGAACAGAGGAAATTCTAGCCAAGGCCCAGTGTGGATTCAGAGCTAACAGGAGCACAATTGATCATATCTTCACTTTGAGGCAACTGGTAGAAAAATACAAAGAATTTGGAAAAGACTTATATGTCTGTTATATCGACTTCAGGAATGAATTCAATAGCATTTGGAAGAAAGGACTTTGAAAAATAATGAGGTTCTACAGGTACCCAGAGAAAAACAAAATATTACTAGAAAATGGCTATAAGAATACATTTGCAACAGTCAATTTCTGTGGAGAACTGAGTGAACTAAGTGATCAGTTTAAGACAATCGAAGAAGTGTTGCAGGGATGTAATGATAGGGGAACGGGGCCTGCTATTAAACCAATAAAAGTAACACATAGACAGATGACCCTCCTCCATCACAGGGATGCATCCTTTCACCACTACTCTTCTAAAATTCCTGGAACAGGAACAGCAACAGCCCTGGAGGATGAGAAGATAGGTGTGTGGATAGGTGGTGTGCGAATCAATAACTTGCATTTTACCGACGATACAGCACTAGTTGCTGAAAATTCAAATGAGCTGCAGACCTGGGTAAATAGAGTGGTGGAAGTAAGTGAAAACCGTGGTATGAAAATAAACATTGAGAAGGCTGAGAGAAAAAAGAATTTTAACATTGTAACAAAGAATCGGAACCTCAAGCAAATAGTCAACTTTGTCTATCTGGGACGAAACATGAGCTCAAAGGAGGGAACTGTTTCGGATGTCAAGAGGTGAAATAGGGATAGCGAGGGTTGCTTTCCAGGCACTAGGACAAGTTTGGTCAGCAAGAGACATAGGACAATAACAAAATTACAAGCATATGAGGCACTTGTCTTGAGCTGCCTTCTTTATAACTTCAAAACTTGGACAATGAAACATTCTTATTTTTCATTGAACAGCGGTTAGATGTGTTTGAGATGGCATGTCTCAGGAGAATTCTGGATGTCAAATGAAGAGACAGGCTGCACAACGATGACACTGAGAAACATTTTCATTTATAGAAGAAAGAAAACTACAAGATATGGCAACGGCACTTGAGATATTTTGGGCATTTTATGAGAGTGAATAACAGCATATCCCCGAAGATAGCACTGCTTGGAGGAGTCCACTGGATAAGGCAGAGGAAGGCACAAAAAGAAATGCTGCATATACAGCATCAAGGAAGACTGGAACCTTGAGTATCACAATAACACAAGCATCTAGGACTTCCCATGCTAGGAAAAACTAGAGAACCGCCGCAAGTGGGCTGTCCATACATGCTTAAGTCTTACCGGGGCATAAATGATGATGCACGCATTCAAGTATGTTATAATTTTGGCAGATAGTTAATAGTATGGTTCCTTATGACTTCTTCAAAAATTATTACTTTTTGCCTCCTTCTGTTTTCATCTTCCTTCTCCATGATGAAATTTCCCCCTTACCCAATTTCCCCAATCAGATCAACTGTAGTATATTATTCCCTTCTCTATTGCTCCACAATACCCACACCCAAGACATGGTACATTTCTACTTTCCTATTTTTTTTCAGTTATTCCAGGATACATAGTCATATCTGAAAATATAGAGCCAGGAACCTTTGCTGAGAGACAACCTGCCACATTTATATTTCTGCGTGTGGGTAACCTTACTCTTATGATTTTTTTCTAATAGATACGTACAACATTTTCATTACCCATTCTTCAGGTAAATTTAAGTTAAAAGTTCATCATTTAATTTTTCTTTACAACTGAATAATATTCACCAATGTATATTTACCACATTTTCATTATCCATCAGCCAGTTGAGGACATTTAGTTGATTCCATTTTTCAGTTATTGTGAACAGAACAGTAATAACCATGACTAAGTATTTGTGAAGTAGAATTTTCCAATACTTTGACATATGCCAAAAAATGGCATAGCTATATATGGTAGATATATTTTTAGCTTTCTGAGATTTTTTCCAAACTTATTTTTACAGAGGTTGCAATAACTTGCAAAGCAACATTAGAGATAAAAAGCTTTCATTTACCAACACAGAGTCAGGCATTTGTTTAACTAGGTCCCATTTGTCAATTTTTGACTTCTATGTTTGTGTAAATTGTGCTCTATTTACAAAATCCATTTCCATACCTATATAATATAGAATATTCCCTATAGTTTTTATTGCAATTTCAGTGTTTCAAGTTTTATATTTAGGTCTTTGATTATTTTTTTGTCAGGCTTTTTATATAAGATGACATATATGGCTCTAATTCCATTCTTCTGAGTGTAAACATTCAGGTTTCCCAGACACCAGTGGGATTGCTTTCAGCATTTTACCACTAAGGGTGATATTGGCTATTTGTTGCTTGTATATATCTTATGTTGAGGACTGTTTGCTTTAGTCCTACATTTTAAACTTTTATAATGAATGCCTGTTTGATCTGTCAACATCTTTTTCTGTAGGTATGTAGATAACCATGTGATTTTTGCCCTTACCCATTTATATGGTGCATTACTTTTTTGACTTGAGTTTATATAACTATACCTGAATTTCAGGGGTAAAGTCAAAATGTCCCAGATGTGTAATCTTTTTAAAGTATGTCAGTTTTCTCCTAATAAGTATCTTTTTGGTCATACTTGAGTCTATGTTCATCAAGGGTATTGTGTCAGTTTGGCATTTTTGTGTTAGTATGGCTCTGGAATATATCTTAAGATCTATAATACAATCTCTATAGCATTGGATTTGTTTACAGTTTTTTTAAGTTTTATATTTTTTGTTGCATTTTAACCTGGTTTGGGGATTCGATTGATTTTGGTTTTTTAGAAGAAGTTTGTGTTCTCTCCTTCAGTTTTTATTGTTTTGAACAGTGTAAGAAAAATTGGTTGTAGGTCTTCTTTGAAAGTCAGGTATATTTCTTCTTTAAATCTATCAATCCTGTAATTTCTCTTGATGGAAGACTTTTTTTTACTATATCATTCTCATCGTTATGAGCCTGTTTAGGTTGGATGATTTCTTCATGTAATTTTGGTGGAAAGGCTGAATCTAAAAATTCATCAATATCTTTCCTTTCTGTTGGTTCATTTTGTTTTCCAACTTAGTAGAGTATACAATTTTAAAATATTTTGTAAATTTATTTGTTTTGTTATTATAATGTTTCCCTCATACTTTTTGTTGATTTTGATCCTGTCTTTCAATGCTTTAGATAGCTGAGGAAAAGGACTGTTAATCTATTTTTACGTTTTCAAAGAACCAGCTCTTAGAATCCATGGTTCTTAGTAATGTTTTCTTTGTTTCTAAATTTCTAGTCTAATTTTCAATATTTCTTGCCATTAACTGAATTTGGTTTGATTTATTCTTGTTTTCCTAAGTTATATAATTAAATCTTTCATTTGTTTTTCTTGGATTTTCTAATGCAGGCATTAAGAAGTATAAATATCCCTCATAAATCTGGTATTAACATGTCTCACAGGTTTTTTTACATTATCTTTATGTTTTCATGTAGGTAAGGCAATTATAAATTCCTTTTTTGATTTCTTCTTTGAATCATTAAGCATTCTGCTGAATGCATTGTTTATTCATCACGAACGTGTGTATCAACTAGAAATTTGCTTGTTGTGAATTTCAAGCTTTACTGTAGTCAGTTACTTCAATCTTTTGAATTTGAAAAGATATTTGTTTCCCAAGATGTGGTCTATTTTAGTAATATCTCCATGTGTTTCTGAATAGAATGTGTGTCTTTGGTTTTTGAGATAGAATATTCTGTATATGTCTGTTAAGTCCACTTAACAGATGATGCCAATTAATTTTGCTGTTTTTGCTTATTTGTTTATTTGTGTCCAGATGGCCTGTCTATTGGAGAAAGTTGGGCATTGAAATAACCTATTATTATTGGATTTATATTATCTGTGTCTTAATTCTAGTAGTATTATTTATGAATTTGCTTGCTAGACATTTTGGTGCATATATGCTTGGGATAGTAATGTCTTCTTGTTCTTGTTGCATGGATTGAAATAAAGTGTTCCTATTTATCTCTTTTGATTAGTTTTAGTTCAAAATCCACTTAGTCAGATATTAGAATAATAAAACCTGCTAATTTCCTGATATTATATATTGGTGTATCTTGTCCACCCTTACATTCCAAGCAGAACAACTGATGATTTCAGTAGAATATTGATGTGAGATACTATGAATATGTTTCAATTCCATTGGTTAATAAAGAAGCATATTTGGCCAATAGCCAGGCAAAATAGAGCCAGGAGGGAAATTCAAGCAGAGAGGCAAGGAGAAAGAAGGGTGGGTTTAGAGAAGATGACATCATACACAGGGAAAACATTATGTGAGGCAATAATCCATGAACCTCGTGGTGAAATATAAAATAATAGAAATGGGTTAAATTAAGTTGTAAGAGCTAGTTAATATTAAGCCTGAGATACCTGCCAAAAAGGATCGTAATAAACATTAAGCCTCTAAATCATTATTTTATAAGCATCTGCAGGAACTGGCAGGCAGGAGAGAAATTGGTCTAGTGGGACAGAACAATATACACAAAAAGCTTCTGGCTACAGAACATGATGAACATTTTATACCCTTGTTGCTGGCACAAATATTTGTAAATCTGTTTAAACTACATGTTTTCTGCTCACTTCTTCTTTGTTCATTGAAGATGAGTAAACATTCAAAACTATGGAAATAAGGAAGATTAAGTTATAAAAAGGTAGGCTTTCATGAATGTAGGTTTGTGTCACACTAAAAGCATAACTGATGATCTTACAAGTTCATAGGTAATGGTAAGGGAATTTTACAACCAATAGTCTGAGAATCACAATACCTGTGCCTTCCACTTTGATATTAGTGGTGGGTGCTGAAGGTAATGTCCTCAGTTTCTCACTTTCCTAGAAAGGCAGAACCATAAGTAATTAGCTTAATTTGTTTCTTGAGCTAGGCAGTGCTATGGATGAATTGTAGAATGGGTTCTATAATGATGTTCATTTATATTTCGTGCTGCTGGAATGAGAAATGACTGAATACTGATTTCTACATTTTTGACCACACAACTATATTAGTGTTGTAGGTACATTTTTCTTAGTCACTCTCAGCAAATTATGGAATGGATTGTAGATCGTTCAGTGTGTTAGGGAGGAGTTTCATTTCTGTGTCTGTAATTCTTCTAATGAGTTCCCTCAGTAGACCTAAAACTCATAAAGTCTCAGCTTCTTGCTTCTTCTGCTATTTCACAAGCTGAAGGCCTGCTCTAGTAGACTCTAAGTGCTTTCCTACCTACTATTTCCACCTTTAGTTTGCCTTTCATGCAAGCATTTCCTACACTATGTGTAATCTTAATACAGTACTCAAACTATCACAATCTTAATCTAAACCACTTCCCAGAAGACCACAGTAGGATCTGAGCTAAACTGCCTATAGCAATTTATCTTTGTATTAATACACTTTGAGAATTTTCACCAATCTTTCCTCAGATTAGCATGTCAGACAGAAAATCATTCTACACAGCTTTTATACTCCCTACAAGGAGCAGAACCCAGCTCCTTTCCTCTTGAGCATGATATGGAATTAAGAATAAAGGTCTAAGAAAGAACATGTGCCATAAATGCTGTTATACTTTCATGGCTGACAATAAACTAACACCTTCAACAACAGCTAGTTTGGAGAGCACCTTGAAGGGGATTCTTTATTCCAGTCAAGTCTTTAGATAGCAGCAGGCATATTAAGTGTATCCCTAGATGGGAAAGTTGGCTTAATATTTAATAAAGCAATTTTGGTAACCCAAACCATCACAACTCTGTGAGATGAATGTTTGTTGTTTTAAGCCACATGTTATTAGAAAGTGTTATACAGAAATAGTTTAGTGATTATATGCTTAAATTTATCATATACACTCAATATCTTTTCTTAGAATTTGTGAGGAATTATATACAATACACACACAAACATATTTTATTATATGTACCTGACATGTATGATTTTATATATATATATATATGAACACATCTATATAATGACTCATTTTATTAAGTTTTTGATTTTTTTTGAGACATGGTTTTTCTGTGTAACACTCATGGCTGTCCTGTAACTAGCTCTGTAGATTAGACTGACCTTGAACTCACAGAGATCCACCTGCCTCTGTCTCCCAAGTGCTGGAATTGAATGCCTACATCATCACTGCTCATATTCATGACTCCCTTTTTGAAGAAGCCTTTGATTATCAATTATTTCATTAATGTCTCTTGAATGTTTTTCAAAACTTAACCTTTGAAATCATTAGTAACTTAATTTTATTATTTTAATATCATTGTGCCTAAATTTCTCTTTGTGAGTGAGAAATTAAAAAGCTTTGTAGATCTTTATGACTTGGATCCACATAATTTACGAGTGCTGGAAATATGGATGAGTAATGGGTCTCCATCTATAAGAGGTATATCTGGAAGGTACTCACCTGTAAGAATATCTAGAAGAGCCTCCCCTATAACAACTCTGTCTGCACAATCATCACCTATAACATGTACATCTACAAGGTCCTCATCTGTAAGAAGCACATCATCTGGAGGACAGAAGAGCTGCAAAGAATTACTTCTCGTCAGGGAAAGAAGTTGTGGGAAGGGAAGAAAAGAGCCAAAAATACACAGAAGTTAAAACAAAACTAAGGAAACAAATAGCAAAAGACGATGGATTACCAGTATTATGATTTAAGTAAAATGCTGCAGGATCCCAAGGTGCTGTAGTGGGCAGCGGGTCCTGAAACCACACCGCAGGTCCCTGAAGTGGTGTAGGGCAGCAGACAGCTGGTCCAGAGAGCAGCTAGTCCCAGGCAGGGAGCTGCATGGTGGGTGAGAGTCCTCGACAGGGCAGCCAGTCTCACAAGGGTGACAGACAGACAAGCATGCCATGATACCACGCTGCAGGTCTTTGAAGGTGGCTAGTTCTGGGCAGGGAGCCATTCAGCAGGTGAAAGACAGAGACATGGATAGTCACGGCATGCAGAGTGAGGTTGAATATTTATTTAGTGGGTTATGGAGGGGAAAGGGGAAAAAGGAGAAGAGGAGAGAGAGAGAGAGAGAGAGAGAGAGAGAGAGAGAGAGAGAGA